>OLMO02000257.1:19790269-19823780 GCA_900291935.2 Cassiopea xamachana | reverse complement strand
TACAAGTGAGGATTTTCTGGCATTTTGGAGGGTTTTAGTAAGGCTGGTAAAATTCTGTTGATAAAAAGCACACTCCTTTCAAGGCTATGGGATGCACCTAGCTTTCCGCGAATTCAAATTGCCATAAACTGGCTCAAAGTTATGCTAGAGACTTAATTTTTCTTTTGCTTTTTTGGGAATGTGTTTTACTTTTAGCTAAGTATAATGATAAAATAAAAGGTGTACATCAATTTTTGGCGTATTTCCACCTCTGGGTCTACTATGCAATGCAGATTTACGATACATTTTTCTTGCACCACCTTCAACAAATCCCATCATTGATTCAAATTTTGCCCCTTTAGAGTGCAAAAACAAATAGGAAGAGAGACGTTTGTGTTAGAATCCAATTTAAATTGAGAACTTCTAACACAAATCTCAGAATGTGTAGCCAAAACAGTGAAAATGGCAAAATTTTATACTCGATTTTTTTCAAAATCTGACCTGATATAGAGAAGCTGATATCATTTTTGGAATCAGCGTGGCAGAAATGTTATAAATCAGTTAAGATATCTTAGACACCTCTCAAAAAGTTTTTTTTGTTGCCCAGTGTAATGAGCAGCATTCTTATATGGCTTCAATAGAATGCTTACACGGTTTTTTTATAAGAAAAAAGTTTATAAGAAAATAAGTCTCAAATCGTTAAAATCTTAAGAAAATCGTAAGAAAATCATGAGGCTCAATTTCCAAAAGTTAATGGTTTTATAGGCCAAGAATGGGTATTTCGTCGTTATTGCATTCGAAATGTTAAAGATGGAATTCAAATTCATGTATACAATATTATTAACGAAAGTGTAAACCACTCTAGCCACTTTATTTCAGTAAAAGTTACGTAAAATTTAAGAAAATCTCAGGCTCAATTTCGGGAAAAGTTAAGAAAATTAAGGCTCAGGGAAAATGATGGTTTTCTTATTAAAAAAAAACGTGTATTTTAACTCTACTAGACACACCTACTCCATTAGAATCTTTTCAAAGGAGAGCTCTCTCCTGCTTGAGGGGGTGGTTATACGCAGGGCCACCGAGAGGGCAGGGGCAGATTGCCTCAGGGTCTCAATGCCCAAGGGACTTCATAACAGCAACTGCTTCAAGGTCTGAGGGGCCTCATAAAGCTAACCGGAAGTAATTTTCCAAAGTTGATTTCTAGACCCTGGAAATTTTCTGTGCGCTTCGCTCGCAAGGGGCCTCATCTTTCTCTTTTGCCACAGGATCTCTGAATTCTCTCGGCGGCCCTAGTTATTCGACAGGGGCGCTTAATGCTAAATTTTGCTCTTTACCCAAGGCGGTTATTTGGTCATTTATGGTAAAGGTGGAATGAAGGAAGAAAAGGTCTTTACAACAGTTGCTCACAGTAGAAAAATGAGCTGAATTTTTGTTATCTCTGCTTTTGACCTGTAGCCCAGATTATTCTGAAGGCGGATTTCCACGAGGCAAATTGTGCAGCGAATTCGCCACGAAAATTTAGTCGGCGAATTTGTTTTTTGATTTCCACGCAGAAGCGAAGTTTGGCGCCCCTTTCGTTACTGATAAGCTACATCATGACTCCAAACGTAAACACGCTGCTATTAATTAGAAAGAGTATTCTCATTTTGAACTTGATGCTATTAATCGTAAAAAGCAGAAGTCAAAGAAAAGTGCTTGGGTAAGAAAGATATTCGATGACCGTACCAAGACAGGAGAATTGCATTTGCTAGTGAGAGATTTAAGATTGCATGATCATTAGTATCAGTGCTTCCTGCACTCTCCTTGGTTTCAAGCGTCATGCGAAGCTTTTCGCCGCGAAAAAGTAGAACTTGTTTTTACTTTTTCAAGCTCTCACTGTGAAAGCAAATTACTCAAACTGCGCATGCTTAGTTAAGTTCCACGGCGAATTCGTTGCACATTTCGCCTCGTGGCAATCCGCCTTGAGTCCAGATAGCCCCCATGGGGGATATTAGAGGATGAGGACTTATGTGTCAAAAAGCAGCTTTGGGGTGGGTGGGGCTTATTCCGAGTGAGGGGGCTTAATTGAATCATTACAGTAAGTCTAAATGAAAATAGCAGAATTCATAGGTAAGTCTAAAATAGAAAAGTGAATTTCATAAGGGGCAATCTATTTCTGAGTCGTTTTTCCATTTACTTTAGAAAGAAATAAAGTACAGGGGTTGATACTTTCTATTTTCCCACCGAAAGCAAAAAAAAGACAAAGTTATCTCTTCCATTCTTTGAATAGCACCACAATTCCATAACTTTACATTATAGAGGAAAGAGAAATCAAAGCTAAGGTATTCAAAGAGGAATTTTTTTAGGGTCTTTACCACAGTAAATCCACTCATATAAGACCCTACGAAAACAAGAATCTGCAGGCTGTTTTTCCTGACTTATACACCATCTGAATAAGACCCTCATTCAGTCTGTTAGAAATCAGGTTTTTATTGCCAAAAAATAGTTGAATGGTTTAATGGCAAACCTTGAAATAAAGGTGGATTTCCTCGAGGCGAATTCGCTGCGAAATAGATTTGAGCATGCGCAGTTAGTTCTTTGAGATTTCGTAGCGAATCGCAGCGAATTCTATTGGAGTAGGATAGAGTCCTACTATATCGTGATGAAGCGTGGAAAGAGAAATGGCGTCAAGTCGCGGTAGCCAATTTAACTTTATTCTGCCAATTGAAGCACTTTTTGGACAAAATGCGAACGATCTTTGTATACTTTCGTACCCAATATTTTTTCCTCCTTTTCCTCTTCTTGACTTCTAAAGGCTTCAAAGCACTAGCTTCTTTTTCAATATGAGCAAGCTTCGAGCAGATACCATTTTCGAACTTGCGCGCCGAGATACGAGTTTGTTCAGGGATTCGCGGCGGTTTCTCTACGAAATCCCAAAGCTCA
This sequence comes from Cassiopea xamachana, assembly GCA_900291935.2. Taxonomy (NCBI): domain Eukaryota; kingdom Metazoa; phylum Cnidaria; class Scyphozoa; order Rhizostomeae; family Cassiopeidae; genus Cassiopea; species Cassiopea xamachana. Next base: position 19,820,882 of record OLMO02000257.1, on the reverse strand, counting down.
CAGCGCATGTGCATAATCGTTTCGCTGCGAATTCATAGTGAAACATTTGCCTTTATATCTTTATACCCTAAAACCTTTTTACCCTAGAGCGGTTGTTTCAACCTTTTTGGTTGAGCGGAACCCCAAGGATGCATTCCAGTGGCTCGAGGAACCCCTGTTCCCATATCTGTACAGGAGAGTTGCAATAAACTGTCGATCGCAGCATTTTTATAACTTCTGGTGGAACGCCTGGACTGTGCTGGCGGAAACCTAGGGTTCCAGGGAACCCCAGTTGAAAACCACTGCCCTAGAGATACTCTGAACACCTTTTGAATAAGAACCTAATTGAGCCTGAACTTCAAAAATCTGGGTTATTATATGCGAGGATTTACTGTACGGGATGAACCTCAGTGGCTTCTCAATAAACCCATGCTCGAACGAGTTTGCTGCTGATTCTGGGTAGATGTTAGTTAGGTTTATGTCTTCTGCTTGGAATTGTAGGAATTGTATAGATTATATCATTCAATTTTGACTTTTATGTACGTCATCAATTTTGAAATTTGTAATTTGTAACGAACAAAGACTTGACCACTAATTATCCTGAAGAAGACTTAAAGACAGATTATTGACTTGACGACTTGAAGATCGATACCGACCGACTTAGAGACCGAAAAAAGATGACTTGAAGACTGATTATTGATTTGAAGACTTGAAGATCGATACCGACCGACTTAGAGATTGAACAAAGATGAATTGGAGACCTATTATTGTCTTGAAGACTTGAAGACCGATACCGACCAACTTAGAGACTGAAAAAAGATGACTTGAAGACTGATTATTGACTTGACGACTTGAAGATCGGTACCGATCGATTTAGAGACCGAATGAAGATGAATTGAAGACCGATTATTGACTTGACAACTTGAAGATCGATACCGACCGACTTAGAGACCGAAAAAAATGACTTGAAGACCGATTATTGATTTGGAGACTGCAGAAAAAAGACAAATTGAAGATCGGTTTTTTTTTGTCTTTTTGCCAGGTAACCCGTCCCATGAAAACTATGGTCAGTGTCTGTCTGGTATTGGTTTGGACATCGTGAAGGTCAGTTTTTCTTAGGTTCCGAATAAGCGAGATCCTATTACATGGGGAGTCAGTAAATTTCTTAATACGAATTGAGCAGAAGGTTGAATGAACTGAGGGGGCTGGAAATTTGGTATAAATGTGTACCAATCTGTCCATAAGTGTACAAGGTAGAATATTGCTAGAATATGTTGAAAATGGCAATTATTTTTCAAAATCTTTCGGAATACTGTGCATTCATTATTTGAGCAACTCAAAATCAGTACCTTAACATTTTTGCAGGTTTTTTCCTAGAAAATTTAGAAATTTAATAAGCTGGGGCTCTTATATTGGTGGGGGATCGTAAAGTTCTTCAGAAAAGTAATTGGAACGCTTATTCTGTACCTGGGGGTAGGTACATGTTTTATGTTGTTCATATTTCTTTGGTGCATTAGAATACGAGAAGAATTGTCTTGTCAAATGCCAACAAACCTGCTACTTTTTGCATTAACAAACTTCTTCCATTAGCTGCCATGGGAAGTCCGAAATCTGCCCCAATTATTGGGGATCCCAGCTAAACAAAGGAAAACATTAGAAAATGTACCAGGATTTTTTCATGAGAAATTAGAATTTTCCTCACAAAGCGAGAGGCCCAGTTGTACAAGGTCACCTTCAAACAAATTGCTGTACGGGGGGAGGGGATTTTGTAGTTCGTCTACAGCATAAATCACAGGAAGTGTTCCAAGACTTTTGGCAGACATTGTAGGAGTTAAAATTGATGACAAGCTCTATTGGGGGTACCGGGTTGAGCAAGTCAAGGCCGAAGCGCTATAAGCTCTTGCTCTCATTAGCATGCCAGAAAGTTTCTTCCAATAAGTGATTTGCAGAAATTGAGTAGAGGAATTGTTTAGCCTCATTTCATCTATTGTTGCTTGATTTGGGGTTGTTGTGGAGAATCCAGACTTAGCTCACTCCAAAAGATCCAGAATAGAGCGGCAAGAATAGTAACTAAACGATGCGCCTGCTGCACATTTGCTACAAAGCCTTGGCTGGCTTTCAATTAAGGACCTCACAAAGAGGGAAACTGCTATGCTTACTTATAACTCACTTAAGTCACTTGCTCCTCAGTATTTAACGGAACTCGTTCTAGTGAAACATATTTTCAGATTCCTTTTCTTAGAACATCTATAGGTCAAACCGCTTATTGTTGCCGCGTAGCAAAATTATGGAATGAGCTCGGCCGAGAAGCTAAATTAGCACCCTCCTTCAAGAAGTCCATCGTATAGTAATATTTCGCTATTTTAATGTTCCATTTGAGATTTGGTACCTATTTTTAGATGTTTATATTTTTCTAGATCTTAGAAGCTTTTTACTTTTTGTTAAAAAAGGACAGGTTGTATAATAGCAACATAGCAGAAATTTTGATCCTGTATAAATATTTGAAATATATTGCATTCAAGCAGGGTGTAGCGTGATTGCTTAGTAAAACTTTTTTAGTAAGTAATGTCGGGGAAAGGCCGTAGGGCCTATAACAGAGCCTCAAAGGAAAAGCTGAGAAAATAGGGAAGTTTAAGTAGAGAGGGAGATAAGATCAAGTTTGTTGATGTCAGATTTAAAAGATGACAAATTGTAGGATTCAGGGAAAGTAGTGGGTGGCAATGAGTTCCACAGTTGAGATGTTCTAGGAATGAAAGATAATTTGTGAGCTAGAGTTCGTGAATTAGGTAGTGTAACTTGGAAAGGGTGTGAATAGGTGGACTTAAAATACTTTAAGAAAAATATGCTCCCTACCACAACTAGTTGATATTGTAAACGTTTTTTCTCACAGGAAGAATCTCCCTTGCCATTCTTAATTGGTGCAGTTGGCGTGAATAATTTTGAAGGTATGTATTGCCAATGCAGTCCAAGCCCTGAGACACGTAGGATCGCACGTGCGCATGTACACATGTGTAATATCCTCTGCACGAGTGAAAATTCGCCCATGCCAACATCACTATCAACCGTACAATCACACATGTCAAATAGGAACTTCATTGTCGCAGCTGCAACACTAGTGACAGTAACCTTTTGATTTCATAACTCTGCTTCATCCTATTTTACCTTAAATTGGACATTTGACGTTCTTCAGCAACAAGAAGCTCTGTATTACGTATGCACACATTTTTGAGTCGCTCGTGCGATTGCAAGTAAGTAAGAGCAATCATTCTTGCAGATAAGAGTGCACATGCGAATTGACGTTATTGCACCAATTTCTTCCGGGCATGGACTGCCAATGTGTAGTTGTTACGAACAGGGGGTGATTTCTGAAAATTTTAACAAGGGGGGCTCTTTGTTCAATGTCAGAAATTGGATTGAACTGACTTTGAAAAATATTTTATAAGAAACAAATACTCTGGCTTCAGCCTGGATGTTTCTTAATATTTCGTCAAATTCAGCCTTCAATGTTTCTTAAATTTGAAGACTTCCAATGGTAATAGCAACCCAGATTAAACAATTGTGATGAAAGAAAATGGATGCTCAGGTTTTGTGAGGCATGTAATGGATGTTCATTCTATTTTCTTGCCAGTATGATCAAAATCTGCCTTGTGAAAACAGTTTTTGCAGGTTCTTATTTGAAACTTAGCCTGCCTATGTCTCTTAAAGGTTTTCCTACTTTCAGCCTCACGTTTCTTATAGACATGTTTCTTATAATAAAAACACCGTGTATTGCCGAGTTTGCCGGATGGTATGAAAATATTATTGAGTTCACCGAATGGTACGAAAATATTGCTGAGTTTACCGAATGGTACGAAAATATTGCTGAGTTTACCGAATGGTACGAAAATATTATTGAGTTCACCGAATGTTACGAAAATATTGCTGAGTTTACCGAATGGTACGAAAATATTGCTGAGTTTACCGAATGGCATAGCAACATTGGGGGGTGTGACCAGAGCTATAAAAGTGATGGGGCATGAAGGAAAATCTTTTGGCTACGCCCTCTACTACTCTGAAGATTTGCTACTACCCGCTCCCAATTATTTTCTCATCGATTTTAAAGAAATCTGTAGCACCATCTTGGCAAAAAGTGGGGGCATATGCCCCCATACCCCCCGTGGCCACGCGACTACCTACACCCCCCGCTATATCCATCCATGATTTTTGTTGTTCTTTTAGGAAGCACCTTTGAGTTGCTGGCAACCGGTTCATCTCAAGAGAGCAATCGAACTGGAAGACCCCTTAGTTATTTTGGTATGTATAAAGGCTACTGGATATACTGGATATCGCATCTCCCCCGTTTATAGCTGATATTTGTCTTTTGTCCAGGGGGTAGCCTTCTTTGTTACTGTTCGCCCAGCTCTTCCTAGCTAAACTCAATAAATATGATAAGTATATTATGCTTTTTAACACACCATTACATTCCGGAAGCACTAACTACTGAAGTTAACTACTCTACTACCACGGCTCGTGCAGGTCTTTGAACTCCTTGAAAAGTGCTTGAATTTGAAACGTCATTTCAAGGGCACTCAAAACTCCTTGAAAATGAGAATTTTTACTTGAAAATTGATGAAATTCCTTGAAGTTTGTGAATGTTTACCGTTTTCTTCGTTCACAGCAACAAACAAGGCAAAAAATAGTTTACAGAAACATCCAAAAGAAAGTTTAAAGAGAATCTTACATGAAAACTCTTGATATGCCAAGAAATGTCTCATTTCCGGTATTTTATGCTTTCTTGGATTTGCATATCAAAATCCTGCACGAACCCTGTTCTACGATCATATCAATCAATCATATCAACGATTTATTTATAGTAGGCAAAAGAAATTAAGATAGCAAAATTTCTGCTAATTAAGGCCTACTGGCTTAAAAAGTTAAAATATATTGCAAGTGTAAAATAAAAATTGATACATATCATGTCAGTTACCCAACCTTTGGTATATATAATTTGCAAAGTCTACAGTTGCAGTTCTCGCCCTTCCAACATTTAATATGGCTTTTGAAAATAGAAAGTGTACTTGTTTGTTTGATTATATTTTGATAAAGTCGACCAAAGTCTATTTCCAAGGAAGGATATAGTCTCAAGTCCGTATCTTGTTGTATGCAATTTTGGAAGCTGCGAGTCGTTACCGTGTCTTAAATTGTAACCAGTACTCCTCTCAGCGAAAATATCCTTCATGAAAAGAGGACTTAAGCCAGACCTTGTTTTATAAATTTCAAATAGGACTGGGGTTAAGAGTTCTATGTGTAGAGTTTAGTAATTGGAATCTTCATTCAGTGTTTTGATTTCTTGATCTCTATAGAAATATCCATTGTATTCTAGGCTATTCCGTTACACATGGTAACTACTGCACAATAAATAGAATCGGTGAGTTTTTGAGAATTAGTGTTGTGGTTACATCTTGAATGATACTTAATTGTTGGGGGGGGGGTCGGCAACATGCGAAGAAGTTAGTAAATGTGGGGTCTGAATAAGCAGGGTGTGGTGAAATAAAAGCTTTCAAATCATAGATGGTACTGCTATGAGGCTTTCTATGTTCATAAATAAGGAGTCTATGGCCGTGAGAGTGTAAGAAGCACAAACATATTACTGACAGACATTAAAAGTTTTTCGAAATATCTGTTTCGAGCATGTTTTGAAACATTTTAGCACAAAAATGACTAAGATGAGGAGTGTCCTGATAAGAACGGGGGTTTGAAAAATCCTCAGAAATTACTTGGCGGGGGGACGGGAATTAGACACGTGAAAGTATGTTGGATATACCAGAATTCTTGCTCTTTTAGTGTATGACAGGCATTGCTTGTTCGATCGGACTACCCATTTCAGGGACGTGGACGGCATCTGAAAAGTAGGCTTGCATTCAGGAGCTCCATCGCAAATAAATCAGGCCAGGTTTATAACCTGTAAAGGGGCGCTTTGCCAAGAAATTTATGAAAAGTAGGGGCACGTGCCATGTATACCCCCGGTTCCGACGCCTATAGTTCAAGCGTTAATTCAAGAAAGAGATACCTCTAGAATTTCTCCGACAGGAGACTATGTTTCCCTTACAAGAGATTTACATACATTTATGCACGTCAGTTGGTTCCCGACAAGCTTTTCAGTGTTGTAGCCCCATGAGCATAGGCGTCAAATCTTGATTGGCTAACAAAGGAATCACCATCGAAGGATTCCTGCCAAAAATGTTGCGAGAATTGGTTCTAAATGCTTCGAGAAGCATAGTTTGGTGGTAAAAAGTGTACTTTCATTGCGAAAAAAACTGATAACACATAGTTTCGAATAATTGAAAAATATTTTACAAGCATGTTCAACAGGCTTCAATTCGCATTTCCAGAAAGAGCAATTTTTATATCTTGCGTAGATCAGTTACCGGTATTAAGAGTTATCAGTTTTTTCTCGAAGAAAGTACACTTTTTACCACCAAAACACGCTTCTGGATGCTTTTCGAACGAATTCTCACAACATTATTGGTAGGAATCCTTCGATAGTGATTCCTTTGTTAGCCAATCAAGATTTGACGCCTATACTAGCCTCATGCTGCAGCTCTGGTGACGACCCTGGTTTGGAAGGTTTATTGTATGGATTTGATGATTACAATGTTGAAGTAGGGTTCATACGGTCAGGAATTATCAGGGGAAAAACTGCCTTTTTGAGGAAAGCCAGGAACAGTAAGTACAAGTCAGGAAATTTTGTTGAAACTTGAAGAAAGTCAGGAAAAACTCAGGTACTTCTATCAACCATGTAAATGATTTCTTTGGTACCCAATAGACAACTCTATATATTGCATAGACATGCCGAAATAGCTAAGTCATCTTTTATTTGCTTGCCAATTAAGTACAGTATCGACTTCACTGGTATACTTAGGGGTCACGCAATTAGTACGTGCGCACCAAAATGGCAAAAATTTGACCCCTCTCCCCCATGGTACTCACATGTACGCTTACCACAACCCCCTCCCCACTGCGTACGTACTCTTACACCCATCTAGTCCCCCCACTTCTAATGGGGATGTTTTTAAATATCTAATCCATAGTTCCATAAAGAAGAAGTCGGTAGAACAATTGAGAGATAGGAAAATAGTCATAGCCAATGTTTTATAAAGCATTAATGAAAGTCGTCACCAAACACAACAAAGTATGGTATCTTGCATCTGATAATATACCAAAACACACGCAAAAAGGGAGTTGTTTGATTACGTACTCTCAGGTGCTAAATAAACATCCCTCCGCTTATTAATTTTTCAATCTTTTCCCAACCCCCTGGACCTTATTAGGACCCCCCGTTTATTAAGTTTAAGGAAATTAACTTCTTTATACAAAATCGTCGTTTCAGTTCCTTTCTTTGTTGGTACTATTTAAACCCATATTTCATGGCAAAATAGCGTACTGCTGTATATATTTTAGTTTTATGACTGGTGACAACCTGTTTTTGTTCTTCCCGTCCATGTATAATCATTCAAAGCCTTTTCTCAAATTCCGACCCCGCCCCGTTTATTTTGACCCCCCGTTTATTAAATTTCGGAATTTTTTATTATGACCCCCGTTTATTTGGCTCTTGAGATTACTTAGATGTGTTAACCACCTCCCCCCTTGTACGAATGGCGTACGCTTTTGCTCAACCCCCTCCCCCTTCGTGCGTGCGTACTAAATGAAGTACCCCTTAGATTTAAGAGATGGGACGGTTGCACCATTTGTAACACTGTTTGGTCAGGTAGAACACTATTGATTTGTGATATGTAGTCAGGGAAAATACCGTCGTTTTCGAGAAAAAAGTCAGAAAAATTCACGATGGAATATTAGGTGGAATGCTTATGAACCCTGTAGTATTAATTTCATATGGAGCTAAAATTGATATCTGGAAAGCTCCCTGGTTAATAGGACGACCCCGTTTATTATTTTTTGAAAAAATTTCCACCCCCCAACTATTAAGATCTCACTTTTATCAAGTACCCGAGAGAATGAGATGCGTTTTAATATAATTTTTATTTTTAATTGGCAACTATAGTTGCGCTTAGTAGTCTTAATTGTAGTGAGAATTCAATAACTGTTGAATTTTTGTTCCCGAAATTGATCATTTTCATTTTAGATGTTGCTATGGGTGGTCCTAGAAGCAACAGTGTGGGCAAGGTAAGAACTGTCAAGCAATCCTGTTCTTACAGCCGTTCAATTTTACTTTGTGTTTGGCTACTATATGCAATGCTATGATGTGAGCTAAGTACTTAGTGCTGTTTACAAAGAAGTACTCAAAAATTCTGCAGTTACATAGAGTACTTTATCGCAGCTTGCCATGGACTAACTATTCGTCTATGAGAGGACCGGCTAATAATATTTTGAGGGAGTTTGACATCCCCGCGCGCCACCTAGTGTGTACCCCTACCCCCTGCGTTCCTCCTAAAAAGCCCAGCGTTATTGCGGATCGATGAGTTTTGTAGGCTCATATGGCGGCTAAACAGCGCGTTTCGAGGCGACTTTTTATATCCACATTAATAGCACACATGAGTGCAATGCATACGTATAGAGACCTGGGACTAGTTTAGGAAGCTCATCTTTGCTATTCGAAGTGATTGCTGGTGGGACTTTGATGCAGGAATGTGCTAATGGGGGGCGTCGCGCCCCTAATATTTTCAAATTTGCAAGAAGGTTGATCAAAAGTTAGCCAAACAGCAAGGAGGTTGGCCACAGTATTTTCTGTGACCCTTTTTGTTTTAGTAACAATGTAGTAACAATAGTTGGTCAATTGGTCAGAACGCCCCCCCCCAACAGGTGTCACGGCACATCACTGCTTTGATGCTCGTAATCATTCCTCCGGCATCATTGAATCAAACGAAGTGATTACCAATGGAGCTTAATAATCATAAGCGTCACTGAATCAAGCCGCTCATTATTCACTAGTATCATGCTTCGTTCAAGATTCTAGCACGACAGTACTCGTAAGTCTTGCGTGCTCTTTTTATAAGAAAAATGTTTATAAGAAAATGAGACTCAAATGGCCAAAATCTTGAGCAATTCATAAGAAAATCACAAGGCTCAATTTCCAAAATTAGTTATTTGCGTTGGCCTAAATTTGATATTACGTCAGTAGTACATTCAAAATGTTAAAGAAGGACTTCAATTCAAGTATGCAAAGTAGACAAAGAAAGCGAAACCGATTTTAGACACTTTGCTTCAGTAAAAGTTAAGAAAATTTTAAGAAAATCTCAGGCTTAATTTAGGGAAAATGTAAGAAAATTGAGGCTGGAGCAAAATGATGGTTTTCTCATAAAAAACCTGTATTGTAACATTCCTAGTCTTTGTCATGTAAATGATTCAAGGCTGCCTTCAGAGACTTTCCTAGGATTGTTATCCAAGAGGAGGGATGCTGAGCGCACATTACGCTGACAAGTTGGAGGGGGAGAGGCTTCTAGCTACCCGTCACACCAGAGCACGTAGGTCTTCTTTTTGCGTTTTTAACGTACAATAATTGGAAAGATTTTGCCAGTAGAGTGGCAATATCGACGATTTGCCTACAGAATCTTTGTCCGGTGAGGTGTGACACCATAGGCACCGACTACGTGGGGGCTCGAGCCACTTCTGGGCACTGCTACTCGGGGGCTGAGATCTCTCCCCCTGAAACATTTTGAGAAAAAACAGTTTTTGGTAGTCCAAATCACAGAAACTCAAAAGCTGACCTGATAATGATGCTTCATTGACACTTCTGCTATACATCTATATGCACGTTTTTTTATAAGAAAACCGTAATTTTGTCTGAGCCTCGACTTTCTTAACTTTTCCCGAAATTGAGCCTGAGATTTTCTTAAATTTTACGTAACTTTTACTGAAATAAACTGGTTAAAATGGTTTACATTTTCGTTATTGATATTTTATACTTGAATTTGAATCCCGTCTTTAACGTTTTGAATGCAATAACGACGAAATATCGATTTTTGGCCAATAAAAAACACTAAATTTTGGAAATTGAGCCTCATGATTTTCTTAAGATATCGACCATTTGAGCCTCATTTTCTTATAAACTTTTTTCTTATAAAAAAACATGTTTCTGTTCTGTTTGTTTGGATAGCTTTGTCTTTTTTCATCCTCAGTTAAATATATAATATATAATTACAAAGAGTATTTATGGTAGGCAATATTCTCAATTTTCCAATTTGGGCCCCTCCCAGAGAATATCAAAAATCGGGGTCTATGTGTGATACCCCCGCACCCAGCTGTAAGAATGGTCCAGACTCCCTTCGTTATACAATTTTCCCTCTATTTCTGCAGGTTGTCATTTTGAAACGTGACCTGTCACCCACGAAGAGGCTCACTGTTCTAACCACTCTCCCAAATAGGGAGGACAAGGTTTGTTTACAGTATTTTGTAATTTTTTTGAAGCCTCATCATTATAATAACATATTTTAGGTTTACAATGATACATCTCGCTATATTAAGACAGTGTTTAATTGACACGTCTGCTGTATATGTAAAACAACAAAGAAAGAAAACAAATAAAGCAATTACGAAAATGTGTTGCAGTTATAGTTGCCTAATCTGGGTTGTTATTGTCACTGGAAGTCTTTAACTTTAAGAAACAATTAAGAAACATTTAAGGCTGGATTTGACGATATATCAAGAAACATGCAGGCTGAAGCCAAAGAATTTGTTTCTTATAAAAAGATGTGTATAGCACCTTCAATTACAAGGTTATCGACACTTATATGCACGTTTTTTGCAGGATAGTTATTATCCCTCAATTTTATACCACTAACTCTTAGTTTCATACTGACCTCATCATGAGTCCCTGTTTTCTTCATTTTACTCCGAGCCGACCTCCGTAGCTATCATATGGCTTTTTATTAATAATCATTACTGTTCCTACTTTAGGTTGAGCTAGCATCTGGCTTTGGTTTTGCGTTGTGTAGCTACAATGCTGATCCGAGAAGTCCTGGGTTTGTATACCTTTGTCAGTTGATTGTTAGAAGCTCTTCATTGTTGTGAAAACATTAAAATGTTGCAATAGGATATTATAACACGTCACATGACCATTACGTCACCTTTGTCATAATTGGCGAATGCGTTTTCTCTGCCCACCAAAACTGCGATTTGGCCGATAATGATACAGCTTGACGTAGTGATCATGTGACGTGTTGTTGCGCCTTATTCAAGTACCTCGTGTCGCTCCTTGTAGGAACTAATTGCCTATCCCTGATATGCAGGATCCTTCCATTACCTTAGATCTGGGGTCGGCAACCTTTTTGGCTGAGAGGGAGCCACGAAAGCTTCATATTTAGAAATTGAGCCCCACGAGAGCCATACAATTGGGCATTGGTGTCGCATGGGACCACAAAATGTTCCATTTCGTCACTACCTTGGCCAATCGAGCAATCAGACAACTGAATACAACGCCAGTGGTAGCCTTGGAATGCCTTAATGGAAGTATTTGCTGTTTTGCAATACTTTGAAGAAAGTCTGATAATACTTGTCTGCAACCCAGAGAGCCAGATGCAGCCTTGAAAAGAGCTACATCTGACTCGCGAGCCATAGGTTTCCGACTGCTGTTTTAGATAATCCTGACATCATAGATGTTTTCTTTTTATAAGAAACATGTCTATAAGAAACATGCAGATAGAATTTGGTAGCCTGAGCTTCAGATCCTGACTTGAAAAAACTATTTATGCAAGGACATATTTGATCGAAACAGGAGCAAAATAGAAGCATCTATTTTACCACAGCACAAAAAAGTTAAATTCTTAGTTATTTTTGCAAAGCACTGTTCTAAAATATGAACTTATTAAGACGAGCTGTTTGCGGACGCAGTTAGGTAAAGGAGATTATAAAGTAAGTAAGTAAAGGTAGCCCCGTATACTTTCGTACGTATGAGAGTGCCTGTTAGAGAGGAGACTTATCCTGAGCCATCGGCATGTGAGGTAGGGTGGCCAGTTCCTTTCATCGCCGCCTTTATCTCCTCAGTGTTACCACTGGGTACCCATTTGCTGCTAGGTGAACAGTGAGCGAGCGTTCAGTCAGGGCATCGAGTCGGGCTCGAACCGTAGACCTTCCGTATGGGAGGCATGCACTAACCACTATGCTACCTCGGTCATACCATTATAGCACTGGGTTTATAATTATAATAATATATTATAATAGTTTTACTCTTTTGTTTTGTTAGGTATACTTCTTTGATCGTTGGAGCACCGTTTCACTCAGTTGATGTTGCAGAATCGGGACAGGTTTATGTGTACCACAGGGCATCAGAAGTAAGTCCAATGTTCTATACACGTAATTATCACAATAGGCCCTTTAACGATATTGTATACAAGGTCCGTGCTACTCCTTAAGCTCCTTAAAATCTCCGTAGATTTATCTTACGTTTTTGAGGGCACTTAGGACTCCTTAAATTCCTGCATTTTAGACAAAAACTCCTTTAAAAAACTCCTTATTTCTAATTACTTCTTGTGGGAAGAGGATTTTCAGCGGCAGATCTATTTAGGAAATTGCTTGTTTTTTGCCAAGGAAGCATATAAATACTTCATTAAAAAGCCCTTTTATTTTATCTACTCGCCATAGCTTACAAAAACAACTCCATAAAAGCTGTCTTTTCGTCTTTAAAAAGTCCTTAAATTTTATACACTGGCCAGAGCACGAACTCTGTGTATAGCGTCCCGCTACAGATACCTTTTTGTCATTAAAGACCGTTATCTTTTGGCTTTTCAAGGTCCCCAGAGCAGTGGCATTACAGAGGTTTTTGGGTCTCATAGGAATTCAGTACCATAGGACCATATCTTAATTTTCACTCCAAATTATGCAAACTAGACCCGTCTCGTGAAAAGCTCTGGGGCCCTTTTAGGACCTCAAATGCTTGGGGGCCCTTGGGAGCTATCCTAACCCTACCCTATTTCGGTTACGCCACTGTCCCAGAGCCATTGATTTTATAATGCTGCCATTTCTGTTCGAACTCGTTTGCAAGATAATGTTTGATGTTTTTTCTATTCACTTTGATATTTTTCTATCATTCATTCTATTCAATTTCTATTAATTCTATTGATTTTTTCTATTCTAGTCATAATTATTCATTCATTTTGGTATTTTTTCTATTCATGATGTGATAACTTTCCAACCTGACTTAAAAAATATTTCTATTGCGTGCGCCAACTCAATCAACACTTGGGATTAGGGCTTTTTTCAAAGACAGCTGTAACAATACTGAGTAGAGCCCAGTGCCTGATACCTTTATTCTCAAGGGATAGAGTACCGGAGTGATGACGTCATAAAAATCTATTTTTAAAATTTTCAGTTTTGGACCACATGGAGTGAAAGAGCAGCGGAAAATAGGCATGTGTTGATAATTTGAAGTGAATTGTGTCAAAATGGGATGAAATATGGCCTTTTAATGACAGTAGACTTGCCATACAAACCACTGTATTTTCGGCCTGGATCTAAACGTTTAGATCCAGGCTCAAAATACAGTGATTTGATAGGAACTATGTCCGTGTTTAATTGCCTATATTTCGGTCATTATTTCTCAAATGGAGCTGAAATTTGTCACTAAGAGATATTTCAAACAGCTTTTTCAGAATTTAAGGCCAAAATTAAAATATTCTAAAAATAGAATATTCATGACGTCACACTCCGTTACTCTGTTCGTCTTTGTGTTTCTTTGTTCTGCATGCATAAAGCGCCATCTTATGGTCCCGTTTACACTACTCCATTTTCATACGAAAACGGTATGGAAACATTTTCGTATGAAAACGGTATAGCGTAGACGGTATAGTATTTTCGTATGATATCATCTTCATTTGATTTTGGATACGAAAACGTTTCAGTGTAAACGGTAGCCCAGAACAGAACATTTTTATACCGTTTTCATATGAGAACGTTATAGTGTAAGCGGGGCTTAATTTTTCTTGTTAGACGACGATGAGATTGTTAGCTACACTGAGCGTTGGACTGCCTCGGGCAAATTTCGGCTCTGCTATTGTATCACCAGGAGATTTGAATTTGGATGGCTACAATGGTAAAATTTCTTACTTCAGTTTTTTTTGTATTTGCTCTGTAATATTGTAGAACGTACTTACGGCAACGAATAGTAGGGGGCCGATTGCAGATTTTTGAAAATTTCTCCATCCACTCCCATTTATCAAACACCTCCTCCCAACTAAGCAATTTGAAGAAAATTCAATCTTCCACTTTACCAAACCTACAGATTTCAGAATTTTAAAAAGAATAAGTAGATAAAATGCATTTGCTTTGTGAACGCAAATCAATATTGAGAAGTAGGAAAATCAAAACAAATTATATACCTTATACGTATATAATGGTAATAACTAGTTGCAATAATTTTGAAATGTTTGAGTTCCCATGCCGTCTGTTGAATATTGACCCCCAACTATTAACAACCCCCCAATCTACGTTTTTTAGCAAAAGTGCTAACCCTCTCCTGATTATACCCCCCACTATTCAATGCCAAAGAGTAGTTATGTTCATGGCTGCCGAGAGATTTCAGACACCCCGGGGCAAAAGAGAAAGACTAGGATCCCTGCGAGCGAAACGAGCAGAAAACTTTCAAGGTCTATAAGTTAGCTTTGAAAAATTACTGCTGGTTTAGTTTTTGAGGCCCCAAGATATTTAAGACCTCTTGGATCTTGGGCCCTGGGGCAATTTGCCCCTGCCCCCTCTCGGTGGCCCTGGTTATTCTGTGAGACATCGATTTTTTCTTTCAATAAAATGGAGTCCTTGTACATAGTGTTATATATAATATTTCATGTTTAATATGCAGGATACTCTTTCAGTTATACATAAATAAGATTAGTTATATACAAAAATAAACGAAAATCAAATGAAACAAATATTGAACTGTTTTACCAGGACGCCATGTTTAGAAATAACTCTTATATTTCTATATTGATTTTACTTTACTGGTCCAAGATGTAGGTCTTCATTTTTCGTTTGAAAAGGTGAGTACACTCAAGACATGGTAAACAGTGTTCTTACCTATAAAGGAAAAGGTGACAGTCAATAGTTTTGCAGTTGTGACAAAAAAGTTGATAGTGATGTTGGCAGAGGCGATTTTGCGCTCGTACTTGGAATTTTGCACGTGTGTGGAGACGCGCACGTGCGATCGCACGTGCCTCAGGGCATGAATTGGGCATTATCAGGATTCATTCAGGTCCTTGAACTCATGCAAAAGTGCCGGAATTTGAAATGTTTTGTCAAGGGCACTTGAAACTCTTTCAAAATGAGAATTTTTCCTTGAAAATTGATCATAGTCCTTGAAATTTGTGAGTTTTTACTGTGTACCCCGTTCAATAAACAATGCAAAATGTAATAACAAGACATATCCAAAAAACGTTTAAAGAAAATCTTACAAGTAAACACATGATAGGCCAAGGAATTTCTTGTTCTCGGTATTTTGAGCTTCCTGTGTATTGTCTATGCGTTGTGCACGTGCCAATGGCCGTAGTGGATTTCGTCTTATACATTTTAGTTTTCGTCCTTGAATGCTCCTTGAATTTGCTCCTCGAACCATGATTACTTCTCTTCTTTAATTTAGATGTTGTCATTGGTGCCCCTTACGAAAATGACTTTAGAGGTGCTGTTTATGTCTATATGGGATCGGCAACAGGACTTGCAACGAAGTACACACAGGTAAGGAGGGACTTCATTGTAATGCCAGCTTATCAACATAAACACTTTTATCTCCATGGTGATTATTGATAAGCCAATCAAATAAGGCCATTTCAATATTATCATCTTAAATGTGTTTTCACCCGTACTATTTGTTTTGATTAAATTTCTCAGAAAGTCTTGGCTTCAACTCTGGATAGTGGTCTCCGAGCATTTGGCCGGTCGTTGGCAGGTGGCATGGACCTTGACAGTAACGGCTATAATGGTAGGCACTAAAACTTGTACAATTAAACATTCTGTTCCGTAAATTCTCGAATTCATTTATGTTTTGGGTTTTTGCATGGGGCATATTCGTGAGGCTTACTTTGATGTTGCTTCTTTTTGTTTCGAGTTCTTTACTTTAAAAATGCATCAAATTTTCCGCAAGGACAGTGCCCGGATTGGCTGGTAGCCGGGGCCTGTGTTTGGTGATCCCCGGTCTACAAGAAGACGTTGTCATTTTGTGCAATTTCGTACTTAGATATGAATTATTGCAACTGCATTGGTGTAAACAATTTTTGTTTCTATAGGTATACAACCATTACAAACATAAATTACAAATTACTAAACTACTAGAAAAAATATACAAAACACTACTGGGACGATGCCATGGAGAGCAAATGCAAATCACTAACCCATGGCCAACAGAAATATAAAGACACACATTAACTACTTACAAATACTACTGAAGATATTAATTCAAGATTACAAGAATATTTATAAGCAATGAAATATAACAGTTTTCTATCCTCGTCTGGAAAGTAGGATTGAGTATCTTGTTACAATATATACTCTTTTGTGCTTAATTATAGGGGGTTCGGATTAGCAGGGGGGTGAATATTTTCCTAGATTTTCATAAAGAGGAGGGGTGGTAGTAAAATGACCTACCGGGAAAATGGCAACAACCCTGATGGAAGTAGAAGAGTTGATGATCATACCAGGTGTGTTAAGCGAAAATTGGATGATGTGGTAGACAGTGTTCCACCTGACCAGGGTTTTGAAGTGCTTGATGGACAAAATTTCAAAACTTCACGCAGTCAAGGACTGGGTCGAGGTCTGAGGGTGAAATTTGAGTTAGTTCACATTAACGTTCTATGTTGATTCAAATGTCTTTCGGGTAAGCTTGTTTTAAGAAAAAAGATCCTTGGTCTGTCATTCAGTGAACAGCTTTTTAGTACAAGTGTTGAAAGTTTATATTGTCAATGTGAACGAAGACCAAGCAAACATTGTCACCCCAAACCTCGGCCCAGTACTTGATTGTAAATGTTGGATTGGCCTATTGGGGGTCAGCTATATAGTATGTACGCACAGAGGGGGAGGAGGCTTTAGAGAAAAGCGTACGTTTGCGAACAGGGAGGGAGGGGGGCTCTTGCCAATATGTATGTACGCAATATGACTGCACCAACGCACTTTACCAAACCAAGTGTCCAGTGTCCAGCTGTTTTTTCCAAACCTAGTCTTCAATTCACAACATGCTGACATCATGAGTGCATGTGAATTTGAATATTTGGATCAGATTTCCACCTCATTGCAGCCACACAGACTGAACAAATGTGTAGATCTTATAATATGATCGTGGTTCTTCATTTTGTTTGTTAAAATTTGTTAAAAACAGATTGAAAGTGGTTGAACGCTGAAAGCTAATTTGGAGGGGTGGTGGGTTAAACTTGGAATGTCATACGCAGGCAGGGGGGTAATCTAGAAATTTTTGTTTGCGTACAAGAGAAAGGGGTTGAAATGTTTGAAATTTCTGCTTAAGTACCATGTGGCTGGTCCCTTGAGGTGCGAATAACGAAAAAGCTGTAATTTCGTTTTCAATTACATTTGCAGATGTGGTTGTTGGTGCGTATGCTTCAGACAAAGTCGTCTTGTTGCGGTAAGATAAATGAGAAATTTATGGATTATATTTTGTGTATGAAATTCGTTTATGAATGGCATAAAGCATTGGTTTTTTTCTTATAATTGCAATCTTCGTTTTCCCGTTTTTTCCATTCCTTAAAACTGTAATCTCTGTTTTTCCCATTTGATTGCCTGTTCCAAAGTCACTTCAATAACTGAGTTATCATATTTCCTTAAGTAGACGCAACGGTGTTTTTTAAAAGCCGAACATTTTGATTCTACTTTCAAAGAGGGTGGCGATTATCAGAGTGCGGTGTTTGTTGCACACTCAAGATTGAGACTGTGCATTATTTTGTCTTGTTATTTCTTGTATGGTCGGTTTCTTAACGCAGGGTTTATTGGCTGCAGTCTATGCCTGGAGACACGTGCGATCGCACGTGCGTATGTCCCCTCTCCTCCTTTGGCAAGTGCAAAGTTAAGAACTTTTCCAGCCTACATGATCGATAGAGGGAGACTGAGCCCCCAAAGGTTCTCATAATTTAAACAAGGGAGGGTAAATCCCTACACGCCTGTTTTTGTCCTGCTTTCATAAGTGTCCACATTTCTATTAATCAACGATTTACGATTATTGTTGTTATGGTTAAATTCTTTTAGTTATTTGTGCAAAGCACTGTTCTAAAATATGATCTTATTAAGAAGAGCTGTTTGTGGACGTAGTTAGGTAAAGGAGATTATAGAGTAAGTAAGTAAAGGTAGTCCCGTATACTTTCGTACGTAGGAGAGTACCTGTTAGAGAGGACACTTATCCTGAGCCATCGGCATGTGAGCTAGGGTGGCCAGTTCCTTTCATCGCCGCCTTTATCTCCCCAGTGTTCCCATTAGGTACCCATTTGCTGCTGGGTGAACAGTGAATGAGCGGTCAGTCAGGGCATCGAGTCGGGCTCGAACCGTAGACCTTCCGTATGGGAGGCATGCGCTCTTACCACTATGCTACCTCGCTCATAAAGGAGATTATATTTTCATGCAATAGTGTCTCAAAATGAGCCAAACATGCTCTATTTCGTATCTTGCAAAGACTTTTCTAAGTTCCACTTTTTATTTGTATCTTGATGGACATAGACAGAGGCGGCAATTTTAATATTTTTTCATTTCATTTAATTTAGTAATTAAACAGGAACAAAACTATTCCACACGATTAAAATATTAAATTACAATAAAAAGACAAAAAAGACAACAATGCTTATGAGATGTTGCTCTACCAATCGGGTCGTCTTTGGGCCTTGAATGTTCAGAAGGTTTTCTCTAAGGCAGTGGCGGCGCATGGGATATCTGGTAGGTGGGCCACATTGAAATTGTGGTTGGACATCTACACCCCTCAAGCCGAATACACGTTTTTTTAGTAAGGTACTTTCAGAGAAGCAGAATCTTGTAATGGTCTCTTAGCTGGTGCTAAACGAGCACCATCTCTGACATCTTTAAGTCATATTTGTAAAGAGTTGTTTAATGTATCTAGTTTTGTACACAGTTTTATACACTTATAAATGTCGACTTTTTAAAATTTGTACTTTTTTCTTTCTTTTTTTAGCAAGTTTTTAGCTTTCATTATGTAAATAGACGGCCCCTTGCAAACCAGCTTAGCTGAATGGGTCACCGTCTTTGAAAACTTGAAATGATGATGATGATAATGATTATGATGATGATGTTGATGATGATAATGATGGTGATAATGGTGATGATGATAATGGTGCTGGTGGTGATTATGATGATGATGATGATGATGATGATGATGATGATGATGTTAATGATGATGATCATGATGATCATGATAATGATGATGATCATGATGATCATGATAATGATAATGATGATGATGATCATGATGATGGTAATGATGATGGTGGTGGTGATGATGATGATCGTGATGATGATGATGATAATAGTAATGATGATGGTGGTGATGATGATGATGATGATGATGTTGATGATGATAATGATGATGATAATGATGATGATCATGATGATGATCATTATGGCTAGCCTAGGGTTGGAGACCTCCATGTGATGGCAAGTGGACGCAGAGACAGCTGCCTTCAAGTTGATAGTGGTTTATGTCGCAGAGATTCAGAATTATGCAGATGTTGATGACATGTGATGATGATGATTAATAATGATGATCTGTTTGCTTCACGCGCAGGGGGTCCATCTGCGACCATAGCCAATAGCTATTGTCGAAATGACTATGCCAGTAGCAATTTCTATTTGTAGTATCACCGCCATCTTTGTTCACCCCTAATTACTACCACGCTCTTTTCATTTTCAAAGTCCCTATCGTTGCATCACTATGCTTGTATTCTTCATTCTCAATTACTTTTAGTCATAAACTGATTTTTAAATAAGCATTTTCTTTCAGGTCGAGACCAGTTATAAAGGTAATCCCCAGAGTTGAAACACGTCCTGCAATAATAGTTCCAAGTCTTTACAATCGTGTAGAAGACTCGTACGTATTATATTCTTTCCTTCATTCTACTCTCCCCTTTCTTTATTCATTCATTCAGCGTTCCAACTAGCTGGAATAAATTAGATCGGGGAGGGAGGGGGAGATGTCATGATTAGAAACCTTAGGTGCCGACTGCGAGTAAATATATATATATATATATATATATATATATATATATATATATATATATATATATATATATATATATATATATATATATATATATATATATATATATATATATATATATATATATATATATATATATATATATATATATATGTACATACGCACACGCACACACATACATACATAGATACATAGTAATAGAAGAAGTTGGCAAATTAAACTACCATTTCATCCCTACAAGCCAGTTTCGTAATATCCCCTGAGGAGTGGGCCACCACGAAACAGGCTTGTAGGGATGAAATGGTAGTTTAATTTGCCGTTTTCTTCTATTACTTTGTACAGCTCTACCACCCAGGTATTGAGCACTGTATCGCGGAATTCATCGCTACACTGTAATACATATATACATATAAATACATAATGACCTTTCCACTTGGCTAGGCCATAAGTATTGATTTGAACGTTCCGACGCAAGCTCGTCCCATCTCCAGCTTTTGATTAATTATTCAAAGATGGTGCTCCAAAATTAATTATTCAAAGGTGGTACATGACGTGATTTATAGTAAATTCGGAAGTGATGCATAATCGATTTCTTTCGTAATCGATTTTTATAAACATTAAGTTAGTCATTAAGAGAAGAAGCATATTAAATTTCTTTCATAATTTTAGGTTTCAACTGAGGTTCCAATTCAGATATGAAGAAAGGTCGAACAGACTCACCTCAAGACTCAGTAAGTGTAATTTGTGTTGCAGCTTCGTAGAGGGCTAGTACCATAACGTATTAGTAAGGGTAGGAAAGCTTCCAGGGTGCAGAATCTCTGACGGCAAATCTTGAGAATCTTGTCGTATAGACTTTGCTGCCAGTTTGGAAAACAGATTTTCTGCACTTTTGCCTCAGGTAAGAGAGTAAACCCCAATGTAATTGCTTCCAGTTACTGTTCTTATTAGTTGTTTGTTTTTCTTCTATTCTCCCTTAAAGCAATATTGTTCTTCATAGACCACATTATGGACTTTTTCAAAATAAATGTAAACGAATTCTGTTTGTAATATTACCAGATTCAAGTTTTGTTAACACTTTTCATTGCAATTTTGTTCGTTAAATTAGGAAACATTTAAGAAAATTGTTGAACTAGAAGTTGGCAAAAAGTTAACAAATATTTGCTACTAGGCCTTGACTCAAGTATCTTGCAAAAACTGTGGGATGGAGAAATCAAGTAGTTATGGATAAGGTGAAGTAAGCAACTACGAAGTAAATAATACCTAAGGATAATAAGTTACAACAGAGAATGAAGGATAGGAGACTGTTGGGAAGCATAGGAGGGAATGCATTATGAAATGAAAATCGAATGAAATGATTATAATCTGAAAGTGAAGTGAAAATGAAATGGAATAAAGGTAAAACCAAACTGAAATTAAAATGAAGTAAAAATGAAATGGCCATGAAATTAGCATGAAATGAACATGGCACCTAATGAGTACAAGAGACTGCTATTCAATATTAATCAGACATGTCCTTTGCAGGGGGACAGTTGACGGTGCAGTTGGATCCAGGCCGCTCACCTCGCATGAAATTTCAACTTAACGATATGGCTACAATAACATCTCCAGTTGACATTGCAACAAGTTTTCGTAGACCAGCCAGGTTTAATATATATCTTATTAAAGACGAGGTAGCGGATTTATTCACATCTATACTTTCATTGCTTTATGATTGTCTCATAACTGTCAGTGGCGTAGCCAGGGGGGTCAAGGGGGCGGCTGACCCCCAATGAAAAAAGTTGGTGTCGATCATTGCCCCCTCCTCCCTTGTCACACCCTATTCCCCCCCAAACTGCGACCCTGACTATGCCACTAATAACTGTACAGATTTTGTCCCAGGGCATTTTTTAACATTGTGGATACTAGACCATTAGGTCAGTGCGCCCTCTCCCTGGCGCAACAAAAAATGCATACCGTACAGTAATCAATCCAAGACTTTGAACCACTTATGGTGTGCTTAATATCAAAATCTTTCTCGTTCCACGTTTTTTCATAATTAACAAACTTTCTCCCTTCAAGGCTCAAACACGCGATCAGCTTTTTCTTAGGTTTTGCTCATCAATCAAACAGTTGCGATGTTTTTCGATTGGAAGGTCAGAAAATATTTTGGATGTACTCATATTTTCAGTCAAACTGCAGTAAACGTATAACCTTTCGGTTATACTTATGATTAACATTGGCATGAATAGACTGATCAGCAAAAACGGATCGTGCATTTTACCTCTAAGACGGAAAAAATAAATAGTAAAATTCCAAATTAACAACTAGCAAACAAAACATACCAAAACCCTTCCTTCCATTTGTACACCTTTCTGGGGGCCCGGGCTCTTGGTGGTTGACTGAGGCGCATTCGTCGTAGGTCTAATCGCCGTAGCAGTTGCTGGTACGGGTGTCGTATCGTTCCCTGGAACATTTCTACGTTGCCTTCTTCCTTGCGAAGGGCGGACGACGGTGTTATTGAAGTTGATTGTCGCACCTGAAGACTGTTTGAACAGAGGAAGAGTCTAGCAAAAAAGTCATATAGCTGTAGGATAGGGTAACTAATGTGGGTACAATGCCCCCTCCCCAGTAAGAATGTAAACACAAGAGAATCTAATGAAAAACTGATCGTGTATTTAGCCTTCAGCCGTGTTGCTTCTTATTATTTTCTCAAATGCAGCCTCAGATATTTCTTAGCTGTTTCTTGAAACTTCCAATAACAACAACAGCCCGGTTTGGGCAACAGTAATTCAAAAAAATAGAATTTTGCGGTTTTGTGAACCATGTAGTGGATTGATGTTTATATTTAGTTCCTAGTGTGATAGAAGCTAGCCTTGTGAAAACAAGTTTTCATGTTGACGTTTGAAGTGCAGCCTGCCGTGTATCTTACATGTTTCTTAATTTTTGCAAAATTTCTTCCTTGTGACTCCTAGAAATGTTCCTTATACAGCAAAACGTAGCAGAGAATAAACATAGGCCACGGCTTATAACCGAAACCGTAGGCGTCAATTCTTGATTGGTTAACAAAGGAATCACCATCGAATGATTCCCGCCAATAGCATAGGCGCCAGATCTTGATTGCCTAAAAAGGGAATCACTATCGAAGGATTCCTGCCAATAATGTTGCGAGGATTCATTCGAGAAGCGTGTTTTGAGGGTAAATAATGTACTTTCTTTGCGAAAAACTGATAACACATAATTTCGAATAATGAAAATTTTTTTGCAAGGCTTCAGCTCACATTGGTAGAAAGAGCAATTTTTGTAGCTTGCGCAGATCAGAAGTTATCGACATTACAAGCAAAAATGGATGGATTTTTTGTTACCCGAAATTACCTACCTACAGTTTTATTTACCCAACCATTTTATCTTCGGTCTCAACTCCAATTATAAATGATGACAGGTTCTTTATCACAAAATTACAATTATGCTAACTGCGCTATATTTGCAGTAAAACGGCAACCGTTGCAGTTTCACGTCCACTCGAAGCACTACCTATTTGAGAAACTCTTGAGGCTGACTCACGAGTGCCTTTTTTCGAAACAGCTAATGGGCAGAAGTCATTTGGATATGGTGGTGCTCATCTCTGGAGCAGCCTTGAACCCGAAATTAAACAAACATCCTCTGTACTAGTTTTTAAACACCGATTTGATGTTTTTCCTTTCCTGTTTTTTTCTGTTGTTTTAGCTTTGTGAATATATATGTATAAATATATATATATATATATATATATATATATATATATATATATATATATATATATATATATATATATATATATATATATATATATATATATATATATATATGTATGTATGTATGTATATATATATATACATATTGTATTTTAAGTTCTAAAGTTATTTTTGCCACGGCCCCCTGAAAAGCAGTATTAGCTGATGGGGTTATCATGCTTACAGAATATAAAATGAAATGAAACGCTTATCAAAGTAGTAATGATTTCCGCCGATTTTTTGCTCATTTGGTAAGCAATTCCAGGTTTTTGGTCCTGAAAGCCAAAAGACTGTTTGCGACGAAAGCTACTTATTTACTGTTTGGCACCAAATAGAAGGGGGTGTAGAGGATTGTATTAAGGAGGGGGTTAGTATATTTGCTAAAGTCCATAAATTGGGGGGTTGTTAATAGTTGGGGGTGTCAATGCTCAATGGACAGTATAGAAACCCAAACATTTCAGAATTATTGCAGTACGTTGTTATCATTGTGTAGATATAAGGTAAATAGTTTGTTTTGATTTTCTTAGTACTTGTTATAGATTTGCGTTCACGAAGTCAATTTGTTTTATGTATTTATCCTTTCTAAAACTTTGAAATCTTTAGGGTAGTAAACTGGGGGGTTTATTCTTTTCAAAACTGCTTAATTGTGGGTGTTTATTAAATAGAAATGGGAGTGAAAAATCTGCAATCGGGGACAGGGGCACCCCCTATCATTCGGTGCAAAAGAATACTTGCTACTGCCTTTTTAATGCCTCACCTCTAACCTTCCTTTTCAGAATGGCAACTTTCCATCGTATCCAGATGTGAAGATCATTGCGAGTGTCAAACTGACATACCCTAATACACGTAGCCCTGTGAACGGTCCCGTTGTTTCATTGAATACGAGGCCAGTCATTGATAGTTTCAGTCATGATGTGTCCAAGCAGTTTACACAGACGTTTGGTAATCAATTTGTAAGTATCTTTCTCTACTACAAAGGTTACAAATCCCACTGGGTTGCCAGCAAATCAGTGAATTCAGGGAAAATCAAGTGAAAGAAAGGATTTTCAAAACATCAGGGAAACTCAAGGAAGTTTCAAGTTTCCCATTGTCCTATTTCAGAATATGTACTCAATCACACACCCATTTGAACGTGACAATCGCCAAAGGCTACCCTTTTGTATATCTCCCTGTTATGCGCAGCCCTTATGAAGCAGAGTTCTTAATAACCTTTTTTACGTTTGACTTCTTACTATTCATTGCCAAATGTGTGCAACTGCCATGCTGTGCAGATAGGCTTACTTCTGTGTTTATAGTTTTAGGCCACAGGGTTGCTATGTATTTCATGCTCCCAGTGGTGTAGACCTGTAAAGTGTTGTCTGCAAAATTATATGCGAATAAAGAACAAAAAGCACAGTTCTGTGTTGAATGAAACGAAACATGTGAATGCCCAAAAACAGTGTCACGGCTCTCCCAAACCACATGTCTGCCAAGATAAATGATAGAATCCTATTTGAGGATTATGTGAATGTTAGGGAAAACAGGAAGGAACTGAGTAGGATTTCGCTGAGAACATCGCGAAAAATCAGGGAAATTTTTAAATGAAATTTTAATGTCAACCCAGCCCGATGAATCAATATTGGAGTGAGTTCAATGGCAGTGGCGTAGGTATGGGGGCAAATGCCCCCACTTTTGCCATGCTGGTGCTCAGGATTTCTTTGAAATCGATGAGAAATAATTGGGGTGGGGGGTACTAGTAGATCTTTAGAGAAGTAGAGGGCGTGGCCAAGAAATTTGCTTTTATGTCCCCCACTTTTATTACTCTGGCCAGGCCCTTTTCAATGGTAGGCCTATACAGTGGTAGAATAGACGTAGGTTAAGGCTAGGAAAACTCCTAACGGCCGTCTAGCTTTGAAGGACTTAAAGAGGCCTCTCAGAACTTTGACGAGAGACAAGCTCTTTGACATGTTTTTGATTGAATATTAAAACCCCGTTTACACGAGTACGTGCGTAACTGTACTCACAAAGGTTCACCTAGGAAAGTGAACTTTTATGGAACGGAACACGTCTGGTCTCATATGAACGCTTGAAAGGAACTTTCTGAGTTCAGTACCACATCACCATCACTATCTTGTCATTTCCTTTTCGCCCCCGAAGGGGTCTTGGACTGACCCCAGCGTCAGTTTTCGTCTGTCCTTTGTTTAAAAGAGGTGATCGAAGCGGCTACACTCAATCCACTCTGTAACCCCAACAGTTAGTAGGCAGAGCTGTAGCATGAGCCATTGAGCCTGCTTTTCACTGAAGGGGCCTGGTTGGACAGTTTGCCACAAGTCTTCAATATCTGCTCTACTCCTGAATATCTGCGTCATAAACCACTATCAACTTAAGGGCAGCTGTCTCTCTGTGCCCGCTTGCCACCACGTGAAGGTCTCCAACCATGGGCTAGCTGAGCATCATCATCACCATCATTATCATTATCATTGTCATTATCATCATCATCATCATAATCACCATTATCATCATCATCATCAATAACATCATCATCACCACCACCACCATCATAAATATCAACATCATCTTCATCATCATGACCATCAGCATCATCATCATCACCACCATCATCACCATCATCATCACCATCATCATCACCATCATCATCACCATCATCATCACCATCATCATCACCATCATCATCACCATCATCATCGTCATCATCACCCTATTTAACGTTGGCTAATATACAAAAGAGGATAGCTTAGTTACAACTAACTTTACATTATTTGCAGAAGTCCAAACTGAAAGTTAAAAGGAAAAATATATATACAATGGTAATAATTGCAAATTAAAAATATAAAAAGTTGCTATATTGGAAACCCCACTCTAGGGATATACGTTCTGCAGAGCCTACATGGATAAAAAAGTATTGGAAAATTTTTGCAATTCAAGACTTTTACTGAATTCTTATCGTTCCCTTGCAGATTCGACTTAAGCGAGATTGCGATCCATGTATTCCTGATCTTGCAGTTGTATCCAGAAGCAACTTGTAAGTTCAAAGTCTTCATGACTTTGCTACTGTTCTTAACGATAGATCTTTTAAGTTAGATCTCAACATTAGATCTTGGGAGTAAGTTTTGAGAAAATTCTTAAACACAGTTGTCGTTCTAATTTGTACGGGTAGGTATGTGTGTGCCGGTGTTTCTCGGTGTTTGTTGGTCGGTCGGTGTTTCGCGGTCTTTGGTGGTCGGTCGGTGTTTCTCGGTGTTTCATCTGCTGTTAGACATTTGAAAGTCACTGAGACACCCGAGTCATAGATATGGCACCTTTATGAATGAGATTCAGTGTGATTTAGCAAAGAACTTTTGTAGATTGCCAAATGCAAGAGCCATGTTATTTGGTGTTGTCTCTCGTATTCATAGGAAGATCATTGTGAAATATTGCAAGTTATGGAATAAAGGAGCTACCAACAGTTTAAGTTTCAAAAGAACAATCAGCTCTTGGATGCGTATAATATTATTGTAAGAGTTGTAGGAAGCCTGCCATTTATCTTAAGCAGCCTGTAGACATGACGTATAGATATTTTCTAAATAGCTTCTGTAAACAGTTGGTATCAATTAGTTCAAACAATTATGCAAGCGCCAGATTTGATTTTTGTTGTTTTTTTGTTTTTTTCTCTATTTGTTTTTGTGATGCAGTGAATGACAAAATTGTATCATGTTAAATTGTATTAATTGTATTATGGTCTTTGTATCTAATTATGTAAGTTTGAAGTTGGTTGTATTTTATTCCTTTGTAGTAATGTGTAGGAGGAACAATGCAATTATTGTTATTTATGGGCGCAAGAGTCTCATTGTTGAGCCCCTTGTCGAATAAAGAAGGACGTTTTTCTTTGTTAAGTGACATGACATTTTTCTCGTTATTGTTTATTAAAGAAAGGACGTGTAAAAAGTGTTGAATTGTGTGCGAGTTGAAGTAAGTTGGTTTTGGGCGAAATTGAAGATGGATTCTTTTTCTTCATAGTCGTTTTATGTCGGCTTTTTTTAAAAATTAAGTTCTTGCGAACAAGTAATTTAATGTATTGTTGTAAGTTTTTAAGCGGAGGGAACCTTGGAAATCAGCAACGCTGAAGGGCAAACCTTCTTAAATATTTAAAATCAATCAATCAACCAATGAAAGAGTCAATCAGTTAACCATTCAGTCAATCAATCAATCAATCAGTCAATGATTATTGTGATCATGATTATTTCGTTTATGATATGAGTTTATGCTTTTCAGAACAATACGACTTGGGAAGGCAGATGTAACACTGAACGCAGTGATCAGAAACATTGGTGCCAGTACTGCGTATCAGACGAGCCTGGCGGTTACTGTGCCAAACGGAATGAGCGTTAGTTATGTCAAATTGGCTGGCGATGTACGTCTTTTTATGGTTTCTAAATTTTGCATTGTGAGCGTCCATATAGTGCGTACACTGTAAGGTTGGGCTGGTGGGTAGGGTCAGAAGGGTACTCACGCATGCAGGGTGTTTAGATTTGTAAAAGTCTCCATTCATTCTTCATGTGTCGTCTGCTCCAATCAGGTTGACAGTCATGGACCTCCACTCCTCTCTGTTATATGCCAATCGCACGCAATCACATTAATTCAGATTCATCCAGCTGTGATGTTGACGATCCACTTTGCTCTTTGCTTTCCCCTGCCGTTTCTTCTTTCCATTTTCCCTTCCAGAATCACACCCTGTATGCTATTCTCTCTTATAAGGTTCCCAAATTTTTTTTGCTATTTATTTTACTTTCTATGTAAACACCTTTATCTATTTGTGTAACAACTGAAGGACTATAATGACGTTTTTCAAACATTGTTCATTTAATAGCAACTTCTACTCTACGATACTACTCCTCACTAGAATTAGGCAGTATATTATTGGCTGCTTCACAATAGGTGAAAAAAGTATTTTTTTTAAAACTTCATTTTCATATACATAGACTAAAATACAAATACAGAGCTCTCTAATGCCAGGTACTTTGCATTCGGCTGCATTATGTACAGATTTTTCTATTAAGCAAACATATATATATATATACATAATTGTAACATGAAGAGCTAAAAGAGGAACTGTTAGTACGATGGAAGGCACGGGTTAGTCCATAGTTTGTTGCGCATGCAGAAGATGTAATAAGTTGTGCGAATTATTATGCTAGTTAATTTAGTGATTATATAGTTAGTCTGGCCTGCGTTAATAGATAGATCGGTGCACATCTGAATGAAAGAATTGCAGGACTCCCCAAAGATGCCAAGAGAACTTATAGACAAGTTGACAAATTTGACGTGACGGTATTTTGATATTAGATCATGTAGAAAGTAGCATCATTTTTCAAACTTTCTACTAGCCTTGTTATTTAGATTTCTTTCAAAAATAATAATAATATTTACATTTTCTTTTCTTTATTGACGATCAGAGTGTTGGTTTTGCTTTAGCCAATTTTAAAACCTTATTGCTTGTTTTGTGCTTGGTCCTCGGTATTTTTAGCATTTTTTTCAGCATTCACATTTAAAAAGCTTGTAGGTGTTTCGTTGTTATTTTCGTTAGTTTCCAAGCTTCTGAACCATAGAGCAATGTTGACCAAATGCAACACACACAGAAACTTTTTCTGGTGTCAATCATGGATGTGCTGATGGGGGGGGGGGGTCGTGCGCCCCCAGTATTTCAGATTTGCAAGAAAGTTTGTCAAAAGTCAGCCATGCTGCAACAGAGTTGGCCACAGTATTTTCTCGGCACATCACTGGTGTCAACACTTATCTTCCTTAATGTTGAAATTTTATTCATCTTTACAAAGGCACTCCTTGCTATTTCATTTCTTCTTTTAACCTCCTTCTTACACCTTCTGTCTTCAATAGTGAGTGAACCTAAATATGTTATCGAACTAATTTGTTGAATGGGACTTCCCTCTATTGTAAATTCTCGGAAATGGTGATGTCTTGCTGACTACCGTTGTGTTGGTTTTCTTGATATTGGTAAAAGTTTAGGCGTATATAATCTACAAACAAGTTGAAAAAGGGAAATTTTGCAGAATATATCTAAGAAAGACTTCGTACTCTAGCACATGGAGAGCGGGTGGGTTATGTCAAAGTATACTTGCACATACAGGCTGAGGAGTTTGTTGAAAAATAGGGGTCATTCGTTTAGTATGTACGCACGAGGGGGAAAGGAGTAGAGGAAAAGAGTACAAGGGGGGAAGTGGGCTGACAAATATAAGCACATACGCTAGTCCATTTTTTATGTATTTGTAATATTTTCATTTGCAAGGTACTTTCATCATGCTTTGATGTCTTTGATGACGACTTCCATTGCTGCTTTATAGAACATCTGCAAAGATTATTATCTTGTCTCTCAAAAGTTTTACCGTCCTTTTCTTTATGGAATTATTGATTGCCAACACGGTTGCTTATAAAGTCAGTGTATTTTCTCATAGATAATTACTATTTGGGGTTCCCATTGCTACGAACATATTCAAGCTTTCAATGCCGTACATTAGCATGTTTTGCTGTTCATTACAGGTTAGCAAGCTGTGTACCGTGGCTAGAGCTTTGCCAGATGGAAGAACTGAGTCAGTGTGCAGGGGTCTTTTCATAGAGATCAACAGGAACTCAACGGTAAGTTTTTCATGTGTAGAAACTATCATTTATTTGCAGATGTTGCATAAAGAGGGTGTAGTGTGACAGGAAGCAAGGCCAGTGGAGTCTGTTGTAAATTGGGGGGGGGGCTGGCATTACT
>OLMO02000257.1:19742607-19769901 GCA_900291935.2 Cassiopea xamachana | reverse complement strand
ATATTTGAAGAGTACGTTTTGAGTAAATAATTCGTACATACATATTTATGTTTGTGTGTTTGATTATGCAGTATATTTCCATCAATACACTGTATACATATATTTATGTTTACGTATGTGTGTGTTTGCATAAGTATACACGATACAATAACCCTAGTTTTGATGCATTCAATTATAGGATTGTAGGAAAGGCACAGCTAAATGCACAAGATTCAGTTGCCAAATGAATAACTTTCAGAGCCGAGGTGGTGTACAAATTGTAGTGATAGGAAGAATATGGAATTCAAGTTTATTGATGGTTTGATTTTTATATTTATATCAGTAACATTTATGTTCTTGAAGGATATTTCATGACTCTTCATTCATGACATTTTGGGCTGCTTCGTTAAATAGCTCTTCTAAAGAAAACAACAACACTATTGTTTATTGTTGTTTATGAACAAGAATCCGATTAGTTTGTAATTCCCCAGATATTTAGGGAAGAACATTTCTTTGTTGATTAAAAGTACTTTTTGTTGTTTTGTTAAAGAAAGTACGTGTAGGAAAATTAGAGAGTTGAACTGTTTTCTTAACGGATTAAGTTGTTTTTCAAAGATGAAACAAGGATCTTTGCTTCTAGGCCTTTCTCTGCAGACTTTTTTCCAAGTTTCTCACTACTAGCTTATCCACCTTTTTTGCAACTAAATATGCAAAGTAAAAACTACAGAATTACAATAGTATTTCCTTGTGGCACCTGCAGCGAGAAAGACATACAGTCACTGAGTCCTCACTCCAGATGCCACTTACAAGTTCTTTTTTATAACACCAATGTAACCCAGGGTGGAACCCATTTAGGCCTCACACCAGATGTGAAACAGAGTATTTTGATGCATAGATTTTTGTAAGAATTTTGAGTGTTTCCAAGCATGCTAGGAATGACAGACTGAAAAGTAGAAACTAATCCATGTCCATATGTCGTATCGCTCTCTAGGCAGGCACGGGCATTTTCCCTCGTGTTTCCCTGTGTCTGCTTAGAGATCAGTGCTTTTACCTTCTCCTGCTCACGGTTATAATTTTCATCATGGGCGGCTTACAGTTGATTTGCCTCTTTTAGGATTACAAAAGCGAGACTCTCAGTGTCGTATCGTACGCTACCGTAGCTGTTGGATTGAATGCTTCGTACATCAGTGATCCAAACCGAAATAACAACAATGCTTCGGTAATGTGATGTTTTATCCATACCTTGTTGACGTAATTTCATGAAAGTTGATGATGCAGGAACTGTCATTGTTTTTTTACAGGGATCTTACTACTCCTTAAACGCCTTAGATTGACTTTGTGTTTTTAAGGGCGGTTACAACTCCTTACTTTCGTGAACTCTAAAAAAACTTTTTAAAAGCTCCTTATTTCCGATCAGTGTGGGAGACGATGTTTGGCCGAGACGATTATTGGGGAGGAGATTTTTGGCAGCAGATATATTTAGGAAATAATTTCATTTTTGTCAAGGAGACATACAAGAAACACTCTTTATAAATTATTTTTTGGTCCTTTAGAACTCCTTACAAAGTCCTAAAGTTTTTTCTGCTCACCAGAGCACAAACCCGTTTTTAAAGGCTCTCCTTTGAATTTCCCGCCTCTAAGGCAGTGAACACTTGAGGAACTTTTTACCGGGTCTTCCATTTTTTCTGATGGCTTGCGATTGCCACATCAGGCTTAAGCATTTTAAACTAATTATGATTTTAGTAATCACAATTGTGATGTTGAGTATGGTCAGTGGCGTAACAGGAACGCTCGGGGCCGATAGGAATTCAGTATAATTGGAGCCCCCATCTCATTTTAATCCCAAGTAATAGAAAAAGGCTTATCTCTTGAAAATCTATGATGGGTTATCTTTCAGTGTCTCAAAAGTTGGGGGCCCTTAGGAATTGTCCTAACTCCAACCTATGTCACTTACGCCATTTAGTACTGTGACGAGTAGTGATAATAGTGTCGTTGCTGTTGCTAATGATGGTGATGATGATGATGATGATGATGATGGTGGTGGTGATGATGATGATGATGATGATAATGGTGGTGATGATGATGATGATGTTGGTGATGATGATGATGGTGGTGATGATGATGTTGATGATAATGATGGTGGTGGTGATGATGATGATGATGATAATGATGGTGGTGATGATGATGATGATGATAATGATGGTGGTGATGATGATGATGGTGGTGGTGATGATGATGATGGTGGTGGTGATGATGATGATGACGGTGATGATGATGATGATGATGATGATGATGGTGGTGATGATGATGGTGATAATAATGATTATGATGATGGTGATGATGATGGTGGTGATGGTGGTGGTGATGATGATATGATCTTATTGATGATAATGCTTATCAACCCTTTAGATTTTCACCGTACTCTACTCTGAAGTGCCCAAGACAGTCAAAGAGCGTGTTGCAATTTGGAAAATAATCTTAGCTGTACTCGCAGGCATCATATTATTGGCATTGCTAGTCTTTGGTTTGTACAAGGTCAGTTGTCCTTTATTCTTCTTAAGCTTCAATACCTTTCATTGCACAGTCGACTTCGGATATAACCACATTGAATGCATGAGGAAAGTGAGTCTGTAGATTGGCTGTGCAATGAAAGGTATTGAATTATGGGCGCGCGATCAACAACACGAGCGAGAGCAGAAATGGGCGTACGATTATCACTCTCAACAGTGAAAATAAATATTACTGGACGCGTGATTAGTGGCTCTTAAATGAACTAAGTTTGATTGTAGGCGAAGTTTGATTGTAGGTGGAGTTTGATTGTAGACGAAGTTTGATTGTAGGTGGAGAAAGCAAACTCTTTACAGAAGACTGTGTTTTGAGTCTTGATGTAAACGGATTCCAAAACACTTAATTGAAAAGACGATCTGGCTTGCCCAATGAACCGAAAATTGTCATCTATGTATGTTTTGGTGCTTTCTGGATTTGCAATTAGGTGTTGTCCTCTGGCTGACTCGCAATTAATTTTAGAATTATTCTTTTTACATATACGAGGTGACTGTTCTCTTACAGTATTACTTTTCTTCCTGATGCTCGTGGGACATGCTGTTTTATTCTGTCTGCTACTCTCTGCGTAGTGCGTCCTACGTACCGTTGCTTTCTTTGTTAACCTTGTAGACTTGAATTTGAATTCTGTTTTTAGTATTTTGAATGTAATATTGGCGTAGCACCGATTTTCGGCAAACAACGAAAAAATGAAATTTGACATTTTAGCCTTATGTAATTTTCTGAAGATTTTCTTTAGATTTTGACCATTTGAGCCTCATTTTCTTATAAACTGTGTATTGATGTGTGTGTTATGAAACATGCATTGATTTGTCATTCGTCTCTCCACAGCTTGGTTTCTTCAAACGAACCAACAGATCAAGGTGGAAGAAAAACCAAAGAAAACAGGCTGCCGGAGAAGATGATGACCTACTCGACAAAAAGGTACCTTTGGATGACAAGAATTGAAGCAATTACACACAGATTCTCCGTCATTAGGCACTTCCATGCCGACAACCGACTTTCAGTTAAATAGAGAAACGTTTTCAAGAATTGTTGAGTTTTTTTATGTTTTCATACCTATATGACGAAATTTTATTCAGCCATGATGGCCAGCAGTTTCATGCATCCTTCATCAGGCGCATTTCGAAAATGTTTTGGCTTTTTTCTGATTTGGCTATTTGGAAAATAGCAATTTCATGATTATATCCCGACTGGTACTATGACCGGAGTGACTATAACTGGAGTCGACTGTGCTATATATCAGGTACTCATGTCGTTCATTATACCAGTTTTTTTTCATCGTTTTTTGAAATGCCCGTTCAAAATCAGTGCCAAGTGAAGGCAGCCTTTCTGGAAGGAACAAAATGTGAAAAAAGTGCTTTGTTGGTAGAGATTGGTAAACCCTTTAAATGATGGCCTCTGGTTATTTAGGATGACATATTATCCTCGAAAATATATTGGTGACCCTACTGCTCCTCATAGGCTACCCCTGTCATTTAATGCACCGTCGAAATCTGTATGTGAAGGATTTGTTAGTTGTAGCTATTCTTAACTGTGCAGTACTGCAGGCATTCTAGAGCCAATCCACTCCTTGACTTGTAACACCCCCACAAAATCCATGCTTCTTGATTGATCAGCACACGCGATTACTTGAAGGACGACTATAGTTCTTTTCTGCTTAAAAATTGCTATTTACGGAATTAATTTTACAGCTATTGACTTGCAGTTGTTAATTTCAAGGAGTTTGAACTCTCTGTTGATGCATTAGCTATGTGAGATTTTCTAACAGTGGAAAGTCCTTGCGTTATCGTAGCATCCTTCATTACGTTCGAACGGAGTTGCTTTGTCACTGTGCTTCAGTTGGACTTTCGCGCGGTAAACATACGTAGCTGCTATTGCAATCAACAGTCAAAAACAGAAGATTGTTTTTATGCGTTCGCTTTTGCGTTCTTATGCAGTAAAGACCGCTTTTCAGATATATCACAATAATACCTGGTCGCTGTGAAGAGTGCTATTTACCGGTAAGGACCATCCAAAAGCACGCACGCTCAATTTCCATTGTTCTTTGACCCCTTCCTCCTTGTGTGCTTTTGTACGTTTTGAAGATACCCCTCCCGTTAGCTTATATACTTCTACGTCATCAGCCATCAACCTACCCCCCCCCCACCTAGNTGATGATGGTGATGATGATGGTTGATAATGATGATTATGATGATGGTGATGATGATGGTGGTGATGATGGTGATTATGGTGATTATGATGATGATTATGATGATGATGGTGATGATGATGGTGGTGATGGTGGTGGTGGTGATGATGATATGATCATATTGATGATAATGCTTATCAACCCTTTAGATTTTCACCGTACTCTACTCTGAAGTGCCCAAGACAGTCAAAGAGCGTGTTGCAATTTGGAAAATAATCTTAGCTGTTCTCGCAGGCATCATATTATTGGCATTGCTAGTCTTTGGTTTGTACAAGGTCAGTTGTCCTTTTTTCTTCTTAAGCTTCAATACCTTTCATTGCACAGTTGACTCCGGATATAGCCACATTGAATGCATGAGGAAAGTGAGTCTGTAGATTGGCTTTCACATTCTGAAATTATGGGCGCGCGATCAACAACACGAGCGAGAGCAGAAATGGGCGTACGATTATCACTCTCAACAGTGAAAATAGATATTACTGGGCGCGTGATTAGTGGCTCTTAAATGAACTAAGTTGATTGTAGGCAAAGTTTGATTGTAGCCGGAGTTTAATTGTAGTTGGAGTTTGATTGTACACGAAGTTTGATTGTAGGTGGAGAAAGCAAACTCTTTACAGAAGACTATGTTTTGAGTCTTGATGTAAACAGATTCCAAAACACTTAAATGAAAAGACGATCTTGCTTGCCCAATGAACCGAAAATTGTCATCTATGTATGTTTTGGTGCTTTCTGGATTTGCAATTAGGTGTTGTCCTCTGGCTGACTCGCAATTAATTTTAGAATTGTTCTTATTACATATACGAGGTGGCTGTTCTCTTACGGTATTACTTTTCTTCCTGATGCTCGTGGGGACATGCTGTTTTATTCTGTCTGCTAGTCACTGCGTAGTGCGTCCTACCTACCGTTATTTTCTTTGTTAACCTTGTAGACTTGAATTTGAATTCTGTTTTTAGTATTTTGAATGTAATATTGGCGTAGCACCGATTTTCGGCAAACAACAAAAAAATGAAATTTGACATTTTAGCCTTATGTAATTTTCTGAAGATTTTCTTAAGATTTTGACCATTTGAGCCTCATTTTCTTATAAACTGTGTATTGATGTATGTGTTATGAAACATGCATTGATTTGTCATTCGTCTCTCCACAGCTTGGTTTCTTCAAACGAACCAATAGATCAAGGTGGAAGAAAAACCAAAGAAAACAGGCTGCCGGAGAAGATGATGACCTACTCGACAAAAAGGTACCTTTGGATGACAAGGATTGAAGCAATTACACACAGATTCTCCGTCATTAGGCACTTCCATGCCGACAACCGACTTTCAGTTAAATAGAGAAACGTTTTCAAGAATTGTTGAGTTTTTTTATGTTTTCATACCTATATGACGAAATTTTATTCAGCATGATGGCCAGCAGTTTCATGCATCCTTCATCAGGCGCATTTCGAAAATGTTTTGGCTTTTTTCTGATTTGGCTATTTGGAAAATAGCAATTTCATGATTATATCCCGACTGGTACTATGACCGGAGTGACTATAACTGGAGTCGACTGTGCTATATATCAGGTACTCATGTCGTTCAATATACCAGTTTTTTTTCATCGTTTTTTGAAATGCCCGTTCAAAATCAGTGCCAAGTGAAGGCAGCCTTTCTGGAAGGAACAAAATGTGAAAAAACTGCTTTGTTGGTATAGATTGGTAGACCCTGTAAATGATGGCCTCTGGTTATTTAGGAGGACATATTATCCTCGAAAATATATTGGTGACCCTACTGCTCCTCATAGGCTACCCCTGTCATTTAATGCACAGTCGAAATCTGTATGTGAAGGTGTGTTAGTTGTTGCTATTCCTAACTGCACAGTACTGCAGGCATGCTAGAGCCAATCCACTCCTTGACTTGTAACACCCCCACAAAATCCATGCTTCTTGATTGATCAGCACACGCGATTACTTGAAGGACGACAATAGTTCTTTTCTGCTTAAAAATTGTTATTTACGGAATTTTACAGCTATTGACTTGCAGTTGTTAATTTCAGGGAGTTTGAACTCTCTGCATTAGCTATGTGAGATTTTCTAACAGTGGAAAGTCCTTGCGTTATCGTAGCATCCTTCATTACGTTCGAACGGAGTTGCTTTGTCACTGTGCTTCAGTTGGACTTTCGCTAGGTAAACATAGGTAGCTGCTATTGCAATCAACAGTCAAAAACAGAAGATTGTTTTTATGCGTTTTGCGTTCTTATGCAGTAAAGACCGCCTTTCAGATACATCATAATAATACCTGGTCGCTGTGAAGAATGCTATTTACCGGTAAGGACCATCCAAAAGCACGCACGCTCAATTTCCATTGTTCTTTGACCCCCTCCTCCTTGTGTGCTTTTGTACGTTTTGAAGATACCCCTCCCGTTAGCTTATATACTTCTACGTCATCAGCCATCAACCTACCCCCCCCCTACATAGATATTCGAAT
The DNA here is from genome assembly GCA_900291935.2 of Cassiopea xamachana. Classification (NCBI taxonomy): domain Eukaryota; kingdom Metazoa; phylum Cnidaria; class Scyphozoa; order Rhizostomeae; family Cassiopeidae; genus Cassiopea; species Cassiopea xamachana. The sequence goes on along the minus strand of OLMO02000257.1, from coordinate 19,762,710 downwards.
TATCTTTAGCTCAGTATGCTCAAAGACCGAAAAGTCAGTACGTAACCCAGAAATCTACAATTATCACAGATTTGTATAAAAATCAATAGCAACGTGTATGTACAGCAGTGGCGGTTTTAGGGGGGCCATGACCCCAGACGCCGTGCTTTTGGTGACCCAGAAGGGGTCCCACGTCTGAGAAAAAATTGAAAAGAAATCAAAGGAAAACATGTAAATACTTCAAACAAGGGCCCCGCAGTGATTTCGGCCTTAGGACCCTAGATCCCTAAAACCGCCACTGATGGATAGTGGCAAAGAGTGGTTATATTAATTTATGGTGGCCCGCAAGTAATTAGTCTATGGGAAATACATGAGCATACGTGCATTCGTTGAAGACCCCCTTCCCCCTTGTACGTTTCCGTACGCTTTTTTACCCTTTTTGGTATCCCCCCTTTCAGTGCGTAACTTTTTGAATGGCCCCGTTGATTTAGTTTAATGGTTGGTAGGTGTTGAACAATTTTAGTGAGACAGCAATTTTTCCTGGTAACCTCAGCTTAGCATCAGCTTTTGTGGCTTGAGATTGGCCGCTTGGCTGGTCAGTCGTTTTTGCCTTCAATATTCAGTGGGAAGTTTTAGCCATTGAATGTACGATTACCAGGAAGGGTATTGTTTCCATTAAATAGTGTCTATTGCTTGTGAATTAGCTGTTAGTCTGTTGTTACCCTACGCAGGCCCAACGTCATCTGCTCTATCTTCATAGAGTATATTTTACTCAGTATTTTGAGAAGAAAGATCATTACCACCACTCCTTGACGAATACAGCTTTTAGCCATATGAAACTTATAAGCACACATTAATATGGTTTATAACAGATTACTGCAACAGTTATTTTATCAGCATAAATGTCTCCTTCACAGTCTATTAGCTCATTTTGACTGTCTGTCGTTGCATAGTTGGCTTTGGGTGTCTTTTTGTGAAGGTGAAGGATTACCCGAAGGATCATTTTCATGGGAAAATCATCAGACTTTGCCTACATCATGCTTCTGATCCTGTCCACCACCATTTCCTACCACACAAGAAGGAAACAAGTAAAGCCGATCCAGGCAAGCCTGAGAATCCATGATTTGAACTGCTACCTGGATATTTCTTCCATTTGATTCTAATCTAGACTTTGGCGGTATAGCGCTGCCAGTTATAGTTTTTCTTAAGGTGCTCCTGCATGCAAAACACGTTTGATTGTTGTTGGCCTAAATTTTTGTTTTTTTTCACCTTTCAATTGTATATTTAAGTCTGTTTCTATTGTACTCAACCGTTTACACGCTGTTTTTATAAGGAGCATAGCCTAAAGCCTAGTTTCAAAAGTTCGTTATTATTGGACCTCTAATGATCACTTTGTAAAAGCAAAAGTTCCTTACTAGCTCCTTAATTTTCACCGCACAGTAAGTGCCATAAGAGTGGTACATAATACCATAGCATAAAGAAGGCAGGAAAGAATTTTTATGAATGTATCATGCCAGTTTTGGTTGCAAATGAATGGAACCAGGTTCATAACAAAAATTTTCAAGTTAAGTAGTTTCTTAAGGATTTTTCCTAAAACATTATGAGTCCTTTAATTGTCCCGGACTTTTACATGCAGGTTCCGTATAAGGTGATCCTTTTGTGAAAAGAGCGTGTACACATGTTAAACTCATCGTGGTAGCTTTTCCTGCCTCCGTTTACATTTGAGGTTTATTCTGTTCGCATTGTTAGCCAATTAAGTTTTACTGTTAACCATTTCATTATTATTCTGATTCGTCTAGGAAAATATCATTTGGTATTAAACATTACCCTTGTATGCATATCAATTGTAGCAAATACGTTTTACTGCTTCTTGTCTGTTTGCGTTTGGTTTCACGCTGAGCGACATAGCGAAGTTAGTGAAGGACTAGATCAGAACGGCAGAGACATAGAGAGAGAAAATTACATTTTAGGTATATGTTCGCTTCGCAATTTCTCTCAGTGTACTCAACCTTAGACATTTTTTGATTGTAATAGTTACATAGATAGCTAATTGTTATTTATTAGTATTTATACATTACATGTTAGACCTAATCTTATGCCTTATTTCTTATCTCTCGCTCTTTACGTTACTGTCTTTGCTTCGTTCATTCCTTTGTGTACCATGTAGGTGGAAGTCTTTCTGAAGGGGCAACATCTGCCTTTGACCGAACTTTATGGGGGGCTGGGGGGGTAAGATTGTCTGCAAGAAAAAGGTGCCTTACAGGTGAATAGTCCATGTGCGAGGGATCAGCCTTTTTCACCATATTGTCCCACATTGTACCAAGTATCCTATCTCCTTGCCGGGAGCCTTATTGAATAGTTTTGAGTCAGTGTTTCCCAATAGTGCTCTTCTAAAATGACGTCACAAAGTTTTGTCCATATGCATGCTGGGATACAAATGCAGAAAGATTATATCGTCGCGCTTTTCATTGTGCCTCTACTCAGGGAGGGCACGTAATGGGAGAATTGGGGGGACTGAGCCACTCCCAACCTCAAAAATTTTGCCGTTTCGCAGGGCAAAAATTGTAGTAAAATGTACTTCTGCAGAGCAATATACTGGACAAAGGACCATTGGTGAACTACTTTTACTAGAACAAAGGTCACAGACAAAAATGGCTCACAGGGCAGCCTCTGACACCCCCTAAAAATTTAGAAGCTATGTCCCTACCTCTACTCTTAAGTTCTGAATAATTGCCCCCTAGCTGAAAATTTGTTTTATAAAGAATTTTTTGCAACCCCCTAGCTTTTTCTAGCCCCGAAGCTTATTCCAGCCCCCTTTATTATTACTATTGAGGATTTCATGCGTGACATTGAGAAGAAGCCCAACGAAATAGAGTTGGTATCTATTTTTCCAATCCAGCCCGTTATTGCAACAACCATAATTATTGATTGTGAAGAATTTCTCTATCCCACCCTATTATTCCCACTCTTGGGTGCTCGGTACTTCAAACACGGCGCTACTCGGATGGCTTTATCATCCCTCCCCACTTTTTGCCTCCCAGTGATGTCAAAAAGAAAAGTTCTCTAATGATAACACTTTTATTTGTTTCCAGCCCCCACTTATTATCCAGCGCCCCACCCGCTTTCTATCTTACCCTTCTCTTTCACTAAGTACGCCATTAGAATTACCAAATAATACGTTTAATTAAAGAAAAACATGGCCCTTGAAAAGATAACTCTATTGGGGAAGTTGTCCCGACTGGAAGCCTATCAGTGTATCTCGAATCCGACTTACATAATCCCCAGCAGCAGCGTTTCATCGCCATTATCCCACAATGCTACGCGCGCTAAGCCCTCCATCTATTTTTGTCCATACAGAAGAGTGCTATTACTCCAAACCACAGTGCCGCAGTACTCTAGTTTATCGTGTGAGATCATCCGGAGTGCCATGGGAGAACACCCAAACCTGCCTTATTGGTCCAAAATCATTCATTCAACGAAGTATTATACTGCAATAGCTGTGGACAAGCTAAAGTTACAGGCAACTTTTGTTCAGCCAAACAACCGGATTTGCGCTACTCCAGCAAATTGAGCCTGCAGTTTCACTTTACTTCATGACCTGCGTATTTTCACATATTTATTTGGTGTGCCGCAGGGTTCTTTTTTTAAGAAACGTAGAACTGCTCATAAAACCCAGTGATGTTGTGTCCACGAATTAAATTTTGGTTGCGGATGGGATTGAACTCACTAATTTTAGCGAAAAGTGGTGGATAAATGTTACTACCTCTAACAATTCCATTTCTAGTTGTGATTCACCTATTATTCCATACATAAATCTACCATTTTACTGCTATTTACATTCTTACTCCTTTGGGCCACTAAATAACAAACTTTTGAATTCTATACTTTTTCATTAGAACTGCACAAATCTTTTTAGAATTGTACATTTTGTGTGGAACTGCACGTTAAAAAAACTCTGGTGTGCCTTATTATATTGTTCTGTAGAAGGAGATGAGACGTTGGGCTGCGCATGAGAAATACAGCGTGTGCTTTTCTGGTAGTTTTCCTTTGATCTTGATATTTCACAAGCTCCTCTTCGTGTCTGGTAGGAAGGAGATCTTAAGAAAGCAGCTACTTTCAATCCAATATACTACATTTTTGGAAACATGAAAGCATAAATTTATGAAGTACATCGCCCACCCTATGAGCAATGCAAATAACCCATCCACGCTTTAAAATTCAATAAATAAATTTTTGAAAGGTATCGTTATTCTAAGTAGCAAGTACTATTGGAAAAGTTGTTCCAGCAATGATATTTGCTCGCTGCTACCACCCTCGTATCTGAGCAGTCTCTTTTCCATATCCCCCATTGTATGAATCATGAACTGCAAAAGTTTTCTGTCAACCATCACAATGTCCTCGTCACCTTTGCAAAAGCCACTTTCATCTGTAGCTATGCCCTTATCAGCAGTTTGAGGCTTTAAACTAGCCCCATGCTCCCTCTCAAACGTTAACTCAGCAGAGTCCGTGCTGTATACGTCACCCTAAATAGGAGAAAGTGCATCCTCATCACTTACGATATACGTTTTTGAGGACAATTTTTGTGCTCTGACTAATGCATTTCTTTCATTCACCTAAATTCCTTCGTCATCAGTGTCCGGGCTTCTTTAGAGGGTCCTTTCGGATTTCTGGCTAGCGCATTTTAATATCGGGGTTTCAAAACTACTACTTTATCAATACTTCTATATGGAATATGAATGAAGGAATAAATAGTTGTTAATTATATATATATATATATATATATATATATATATATATATATATATATATATATATATATATATATATATATATATATATATATATATATATATATATATATATATATATATATATATATATATATATATATATATCTATATATATATATAAGAAATTTTGAAGTAATATATGAACAAGTCCAAAGCACAGCACCACTCTTCTCATTGAAGGCAATGAACATCATTGAGGTGAAATAGAAATCCTAGTGTTTACGTGTCAATATGAAATTTTCTGTGTCTGGCCCGGCCCCTTTACTATTATTTCTGCACTTGGGCCTCACTGAAAAATGTTTATATGCCCATTCCTGAAGGCACTAATTGTGTTTAATGTTTGTACCAGCAAAAGGCCTGACAAATTGAGAGGACTATTGATAAACATTAAAACTATCCTATTGGACTATCATCGAGCAACCTAGTAGTGTTAAGCATTATGTAGAGTAGTATCAACTAGCGAGAGAGAAATAATTATCATAGCAATTAATCACAAACGGATTGATTCTTTGAGTTCATTCTTGGGATAGTTCATTGCCGCGGAGAACTAGAACAAATTCCTGACAGACTATCTGTTACTTTACCTCGATGACTTCATCTGCATTTTGACTGTCCTCTTCAGGGAAATTCCCTACTTCTCTATTTGTTTCTGCAAGCCCATCATCGGTTACCTCGCAGTAGAAGCTTCTTTTTTCACTTCCAGTTTTTTCTGTACGCCCGTTAGCTGCACCTGATTCCATCGTTCCACAGCATTGAGCCTCATATTCCGGGAGAAAATTTACCAGGGCAGTGTCTTCTTGTAAACAGCCTTGCTCGCTCTTGTTGAAAACGCAACTGTCTCTCTTCCTTCGAGATCCACGCACGCTATGACTGGAGCTCTTCTCTGAGTTGCTATTGCCTAAGAACTTTATATAGGCCCATTGCAAAGCGCATGTGACGGCAGAGCCACACGCGGCCGCAAGCAATACGTTTGTAGAAACGCGCGGAAGCGGCATGTCTCTGAAAAATACGGTCAATGATATAAGCTCAAAAATAGTCGAAAATACCCCAATACGTCTAAAAGCTACTTTCAAATCACGTCGAATGTGAATGAAGCTAGAAGATTTTTGACTTTCTGATTCAATCGATTGTGACGTCAAAATTGTAGCAATAATCTAAAATCATGAATGAGTCTACGAGAATAGTTCCCAGGTCTAATAGCTTGCGAACTATGAACCCTAGTAAGATATTTCAGATTATATAAAGCAGCCAAATTACTGTAACGTGTAAGCTAGTCCATTTCGTGTTGCAGCAAATCATTGGTGTAAGGCTAAATTCAGTACACGTCTTTTTACAAGAAAGTCATCATTTTGTTTGAGCCTCTATTGTCTTAGCTTTTCCAGAACTTGATTCTGAGGCCCCATTCACACTATATCGGATTCATCTTGTACCACGTTCTTGACCGAATCCGATATCAAAATTTTACATTGTTGCCACTACTCCGCTCCGCTTCATTCACATCACTAAGCATTTTGTTTAGAGGAACTTTTCATGGCAACTGTCACTGTTTGAAAATTGATTGACGCTCGAAAACAAAGCTGACTGCAGCTCAGAGAGAGCTTCCGAAGCTACAATGCATTGGATTCATGCATTCACACTAGGTCAAACGCGATCCGATATCGAAAGTAATCCGATACATACCACTTTCATAGCGGAGTGATTTCACTCCGCAAAAGCGGTACGGAGCATATCGGATTCATCTGGTATAATGTGAATAAAAGGCCTATCTGATATAGGAAGTAATCCGATATGTGATGAATCCAGTATAGTGTGAATGGGACCTGAGATTTACTCAAAATTTTCTAAATTTTTACTGAAATTAACTGGCTAAAATGGGGGTACGCTTTCTTTACTACTCTTGTATACTCGATTTTGAATTCCATTTTAAACATTTTGAATGCAATAATGAATTCCCGAATTAGCCCCCTTGGGGACTCATTTATCTTTTGGATTTTTGCATGGGGGCTTATTCGAAGGGGTGGCTTATTTTGATATTGCTTCTTAGGCCCCATTCACACTATACCGGATTTATCACATATCGGATTACTTCCTATATCAGATAGGCCTTCCATTCACACTATAGCAGATGAATCCGACATGCTCCATATCGCTTTTGCGGAGTGAAATCACTCCGCTGTGAACTTTCGATATCGGATCACTTTTGGCCTAGTGTGAATGCATGAATCCAATACATCGTTGCTCCGGAAGCTCTCTCTGAGCTACAGCCAACGTCAATCAATCTTCAAGCTGTGACAGTTGCATGGGCCAGATCATGCCAAATGAAAAAATCAACTCAGAACTTAATAACGCCTGCCGTATTGTGACCGGACAGCTAAGGACCACTCCACTGCCATTGCTTTACAGAACGGCCGGGATCGCCCCGCCCCCAATCCGTCGAGAGATCCAAGCACGAATGCAGAAACACCTAAAAGAAACCGACGAGAGGTACCCAATGTTCGGCCACGAATACCCCAACAGAAGGCTTAATCAAGGAAGAGCTTTAGAACAGTAGACAGCCTCAATCCAAGCACATCGGCCATCAGCCGACTCCTGGCCTGAATCGAATGGGATGATCACCCGAACGAGGCCACCAAACCCCCCCGGACGAATAATTACCGACAGGAACCGACCTGCAAAGGAAAGACTGGGTATCTCTCAACAGAGCACGAGCGAAAGTTGGAAAAACAGTCGGCACTCTGCACAAATGGAACCTCACTTCAACCGGCAAATGCCCATGCGGCCATCCCATCCAAGCAGTCGACCATGTTCTCTCAGAATGTCCACAAGGTCCCCACTGCACCGACCAAGACCTCCGGGAATGCATTGAGGCAGCCCGGGTTTGGATCACCCACTGGTGCGACAAGATATGATGAGGATGAGCTGCCATGAAAAGTTCCTCTAAACCAGTGTTGCCACTCGTAGGGAATTCCCCTACCGTAGGTGAATATGACTCTCTGTAGATTATCGGGGCAACCTGCTGGGGAAGTCTCCATGTGTAGGAAAATGTAGGGGACTGATGAATCCGGAGCGTGCTGGAGGAATCACGTGGTACAAAATCTCAAAGCTTATTTCATACTTTATGTTATTACAATCAAATGGATTATGTGTGTATAGGAAAAGATTGAACTTTCTAGTATGTCACAAAGACCAAGGTTGAGCTGAACCAAAATTTCAGGATATCTCACGTACGTATGGGAGTGCCTGTTAGAGAGGACACTTATCCTGAGCCACCGGCATGTGAGGTAGGGTGGCCAATTCCTTTCCTCGCCACCTTTATCTCCCCACTTGGTACCCATTTGCTGCTGGATGAACAGTGAGCGAGCATTCATTCAGGGCATCAAGTCGGGCTCGAACCGTAGACCTTCCGCATGGGAGGCATGCGCTCTAACCACTATGCTACCTCGCTCATCTTGTACAAATATAAAGCAACCATAAAAATTGCAAAAATTACCTAAGGGTGGCAAAAAGCTTACACCCTGTTGTCTAGGGGTGGCATTTGCCACCCCATGCCACCTCATGGCTACTGGTCTGTTTCTTCAACTTTTTCATGTTCTGCAAATGATCGTCATGTTTGGCCACCTCGACGAACATTTCAACGAACAAATGCAATTCACGCATGCGCATAAAAGACGCTCTCCTGCCAGAACCTATACAGTACTTATAAGAAGCAGTTAACAACTCTGTGATGATTGGGTAAACTAATTGAAGGCAGAAAACGACGAAAAAATGAATGAAGAAAAACATCTAGAAAACGAGCGAGACGATTTATGTGCCCGCCCTGCGAGAAACAACCCACCTGTAATACCACTTTCAAGGGAGTGTCACAGATGAGTTCGAAGACTTTGTAATATATTCAAAACTAATAAACTCACGGCCTCGAGCTTTTAACGGCAGCGTCAGACACAATGAGTACATGAAAGAACAAGAAACTTCAACGGCATGATCAAATAACGGCAATGTGTAACTTGTCACGGTGTCACGGCTTTTGGCTCTAAGCGTCTAACTTTGTACGTCTAATTTCCTTCTCTGAAAATTGCGTCTTTTGTCGGCAAATTCACTTTTCGACTCTCTGTGACAGAAGTTGCTTGCAACTTTTACATACGACAAGCAATAGCTAAATCTCAGTCCAAAAATTGTCCATATACGGTTGAAAAGGAAAAGTTAAAAGAAAAAAATACCAAATGAATAGGTCGAGCGTGCGATCAGCGAGGGACCTGGCACGAGTACCAAAATGGCTTCCTGATCACGTGCACGGACTGACAAAGCTATTTTCACGCTATTTACAACACACACGCTACTGACTCTCCAATCCGGGATAGAGAGGGGCTATAGTAGTTGGGGGTTGGAAAGATGCTTAAAGCTAAATAGAAAGGGGTGCAATAAATTGGAGGGGACTAGTAAAATGTTTTAGTACTGCATATTTCAAACATAAAAAAGTGTTTCATCATCCTCTCTCAATGTCATCATTATTGGCATGATTGTTAAAAAGAGAAATTATTTCTCTTTTTGATCACTTACCTAGCGATGCAAGTTCTCAGGTAGGACTGGAAAATCCTATCTTGGTTCAAAAACAGTAATTGTGGGTGAGGATTGTAATGAGAATGCCTTGGTGTACATTTTTTGCAAAAAATTAGTCATACAAAGAACGGTCAAAACTTGTTTTCTTACTGTGGTGCCCATTTGTTGAATGGTTTGAAACCTACATCTAAGAATGCGCCCTCTCTTTTTGCTTTCAAAAGAGCCATGAAGCAATAAAAACTATAAAAATGATCCTTTTTTAATCTTTAATTGGAATTTCTTTTTTCTTTCTTATATCAATGACTGTAACTTTGTTCATAATTGTATTTAGATTTTTAACTTCCTTTTTGTTTTTAATGATTGTAATTGTTAGTATTGTATTTTAGATGGAGAGACCCTTGAAAACCAGCACCTTTGCTGAAGGACCCCCCTCCCTAAAGAATTTCAAAATGAAAATGAAATGAAAAAGGTGTTCGCTTGAGGCCCATGACGGATATCTGCTTTTTGAAGGCTCAATCAGAGGTTTTTTAACGTGTAGTTCCACACAAAATGTGCAGCTCTAAAAAGATTTGTGCTGCTCTAATGAAGAAAAACTGTTACAGTTTTTTTCATTAGAACCGCACAAATCTTTTTAGAGCTTCATTTTTTGTGTAAGAAAGTAAATAGCTATACAAATAGTAGATTTATGTAAGCAACGACAGGGGAAGCACAACCAGAAATGAAATTGCTAGAGGTAGTAATATTTGTCTACCTCTTTTCGCTAAAAGCGGGGAGTTCAATCTGAGCTCGTAGCCAGGCCTGTGTTTCNCAGGGGTGGCAAAATTGTACTCGAGGAATCACGTGGTAGAAAATCTGAGAACTTATTTCTTTCTTTATGTTATCACAATCAAATGGAAAATTGTGTGTGCAGGAAAAGATTGAATTTTCTAGTATGTCACCAAGGTTCGGCTCAACCAAAAGTTCAGGAGAACTCTCCTTATCTACAAATATAAAGTAACAATAAAAATTGCAAAAATTCCCCATAGGTGGCAAAAAGCTGGCATCCTGTTGTCCAGGGGACACCCCATACCACCCCATAGCTACGGGCCCGGTGCAATCCCATCTACAACCAAAATTTTATTCTTCAACACTGCATCGCATGTGCGGTTCTAAAGTTTTCTTAGAAAAATCCCTGGGCTGATTTATTAGATAAATGGCTTTAGAAACTTTTCTCAGTAACTGCAATCAGCAGTAATATTTCATTGGCCTGATTGTATTCAAGATATTCAAGATCCTTTTGTAGTTAATCCTTTTTATTGACTTTGTTTGATTATGATTATGATGGACATGGCGGACAGGCGAAGAGGAAACTCGTGCATCCAATACAAAGAGTAATCACCAATGTACGTCATTAGATTTGAACTATTCGTCTCTTTGCGGGATGTTGGCATGGCGATTCGGCGAGAACAATAATCCTTTTCTTCACTGGCCAATCAAAATGTGCTATTACATTGACGTCAATAGCCTCATTATGCAAATAATCGTGAAGCTCACGGAGGGAAAAGTGGCAAAGTTCTGATGAAGCGATTTCTCTAGTACGGACTTCTTCTGCATTTCCATAGCAAATGATGAAGAATGGAAACATCTGAAAAAATAGACTATAGTCCAACCAACGGGTATGCTAGAATTATTTATCCTATCGTCTGCATTTGTGAAATTAAAGGAATTGATGCAATTTATAAGCTACTGCCCCCGGCTACTTTTGCAGATGTACGCTCACAGCTCGACTATTTAGCATCTAGAAATGTGTCCATGCAGCGGCGAAATGCAGAACTTTAGCGAATTCATAGAGAAATGTTCCTATATTTCATCATATATTTAAAAATTTGATTCAAATTTGAATGTTTTACTTTTGGCTTGCAGTCGATTAGTATGTACTCGCGGTGTTTTGCCCGCGTAATTTCTTGATGTTAGAGAAACATTTTATCTGCAAGGTTGGAATCATACCCTGCAGCTTATCGCCCATCATGAACGGAAGCATGTTTGATAAGGTTTGCACAGTAGAGAAAACAAATGGAAAAAAGGCACTGCAGGTGCACGAAGCAGTTGGGTTTCACGAATCCGCGTGGCGCTTGTTGTTTGAATCGAGAATTTATCACATTATGGCTTCATTAGGGGTTGTTGATGTAAAACAGGTCTTGTTGGCAGTAGCAACTGTCATTGTTCTCTCCTATCAGTCTGTATTCGCCAAAAGTTCCAAATCATTTCTCATCGAAACCATTGAATTTTCTATTACATTTGTGCCCTTTGACATTTCGAAGTCTGATTTGAATCTTAAGGTCGTTCTGTGAATCGGTTATATTTTACCATTTCCCTCATAACATTAATTGTCCCTCAGTTTTCTATCGCTAAGGCCTCCACTCTGCCCGATAGCCCATGTCTTCTCCCATTAGCCCATTCGTGTATGGTGATAATTTTATTCGCAGTGCTATAAAGAAAGTCTGGTTTTATTATTGGTAGCAAGATAAGCTACCTACAGTAGATGTTTCCATGTGATCTGTAATTTGTTTATAAGAAACCCATCTAAGGGCCTAGCTGCTGGCGTTTTTTAATGTTAAAGTTAGTTCTAGTGCAAAAGGTTCTTACTTCTAAGAATACATCCAGCCTACACAACAGCATGCAAGTAATGTAACGTTAACAATTCCTTTATTCTATTTGCAAGATACAAGTATAACAGAAATTCAGAGATATCTTAGTTATGTTTATGAACAGCCATGAGTTCTTGGTGGCCTTCAGAAGTAGGTTTTTTGTAGAAAAACCTATACCCCTGCTCTAGAAATGTGTTCACATTAAAAGGCATGTGATCTTTTGTTGTTTTGTCTTATCTGCAGAAAGCACACACTTGTATCTACGAGTATTCTTGCATTTACTCTCCCATTATTAGATTTTCGTACTTCCTGTTGTTGTGCTCCACCATAAATAGCTGTTTTTCAACTGCCATTATTTACACATTAGAATAAATTTTATTATGACCTGAAATGATCTGTCTTCAGTATGGCCTATTATGCTTCTTCTATTCAATTAAACAAACATATTTTTGTTGGTCATTCAAAGCTAAGTAATAGTGTCTTCAATTAACATTGAGTAATTACTACCCAGTGATAAAAGCTTGCTTGTTTTTGCATGTAGGTTTGTTTTATCACCAGCTGATTGCAAAGAATTTAGGTAGTACCCAAGGGCATATTTAGCAGGGGAAGTAATGTAAAAAGATTATTTGCCATTGAATATGATCTTTGCCATTTACCAAATATTATTACCTAGCCGTTATTTATTCCCATTGTACGGATTTTTGGGATTTTGCCAAATACCTGGCCATGTATAGAGCACTTAGAGGTGGGCCATTAATTACTTACCTGGAGGGGATGGTAGACACTCATAAATTTGATAGCATTTTTGTCCCCCTCTCAGTTTAATGTAAAAGTTTTGGCCCCCGTCCAGCACTTACAAAAGATAGAGTATTTTCATCCGCCATCCTCTGGGTGTATGAAATTTTGCCCCCTTCCTTGGTGTCTTCCAACCCCTTCCCTCCCAGAATTACTGACCATTTCCTTAATAGAATAGTGGGGGTCCCAACCCCACCCCATAGCAAATATGTCTTCTTTTCATGGCTCTGCAGAGCTCAGATAGCACCAAGTGTAGTATGGACCCTCAGGAGAAATTTAATTGTTTCATTGTCTTGAGATTGTGGTTAGAGGATCTTAAGTATTTTCTGGTGATCCACATCCTCTGTTTGAACCCTGCAGGCCTGTTAGATCAAATGTAGGAAGTGGTAAAGAACAATGTAACAATGGAAGTGTAGAAGATTCCTTTCCAAAAGCAAATAAAGCTGCTTTGGCTTTTCTGGATTCTATTGGTGAGGGGTTTATGCTGTCTTTAAATGAAATTCATGTCTCTTGCCTCATTACCTATAGATTGTTTCATTTCTATAATTTATCTCAGTTTTTCTAGACATATTACTCTTCTAATTGACAAGACAAGGAGCATAGTATTTTTATTGATATAGGAAAGGAAGTTATTATTGAATGTGCTATTCATCTAAGTATATGGGAGATAGGAAGAAGAAGAGAGAACAGGAAAAAGTATGGAAGGAAAGTGCAGAAGTATTTGAATTATGACCAAGTGGAACTTGTTTTGCTCAAACTTTTTTGTCATTTTATAGCTCTAAAAAACCATTAGTATCACCAATTACTGCTAAGAATGTATTTTGCTCTTGATTTCAATCTTGAAAATATTTTGTACAATATACACTAACATTAAGAGTTTAGAGTGCAGTAGCTTATGCTTGGGAGAAAAGGGGGATATGTGCCCCCTGTAATCTGCTACAAACAAATGCACTGCATTCTGACTTCATATGAAACATTGAAGAGGGTTTTGCATTTCCCTAATGTACTTTGAAATGTCTTCCATTGTGTATTGGCTGTGACTACTGTGTTGGCTATTTGAGGGATAATTTGAGAAGGATAGAAGTTTTCAATCCATACACACAGAATGTGGTTAATTTAAGTAATTTAAGATTCTGAATTTCTTTGCCTTTTGTTACTACATTGATGTGGAAGTTAAATTTTTCTGATCTTTTGAGCTGTGGTCTTCATTCATCACTAATTGTATCCTAATTTTTTAAGCATTATTTTCCACATCAGGACTAATACATATGCTGTTGTATTATGATATACTGGTTGATGATGACAATTCAGAAATAAACAAACTNTAGAGGAGTAACTTTACTCCTCAAGTTTATTTCTGAATTGTCATTATCAACCAGTATCATAATACAGTAGTATATGCATTAGTCCTCATGTGGAAAATAATGCTTAAAAAATTATTTCTCTACAAATAGAAAGTGGAGCTCTAATCTCAGCTATTGAATTACTTTGTAGATTTTAAAACGCTAGGTAAAGCTGTATTCTCAGATGTCTTAGGCACAGTCTCTACCACCGGGCAGGTATGCTTATTAGCACAAACCCTGTTGTATTTTACCATTGAACATGACTTTTTATGGTATCTCTGATACTTGATTTCTTTACCACTGTATCAACAGTACTATGTTTTCAGATCTTCCAGATGGCATAAAAGAAAATAAAAGTGTAGAATTTCAGATTTAGAATAAATTTTCTTGAATTGGCATAAAGTATAATGGCTTAATATATATTAACATAAAATGTCATACTTGTTTGAACCAAAGAAGTATTTCCCTCCATTTTTCATCCTTGAGAAGATTATTGCCTTGTTCATTTCATTTCATAAATTTACTGTTGGTATAGAATGAAATAGTTATATAAACTAATTAAAACCAACATACCACAACTCTAGAAACAAACCAACACCTTAATTTACATAGAAAGAATAGAAGTAAAATAAGATAAGTATACCAATAACTACTTTCTCCAGATGTTGCGCATGCAATGAGTGCCATTCCAGGTTGCTACATTATTCTGCAACAATCTTGTCAAGGATAATATATAGAGAAAAATATTTCTTTGATTCAAACAAGTGGCAAAACCATAATTATATGATATTTGCCATTCTCAACTTTACATTCTGATCTCATTAAAAATTTTCTTTGCTGCAAATTTGAGGGATGATAATGTTATTCATAACACAGGGATCTGTTGGCACAGAATAGAACAAAATTTTTAGAAAAGGTGACATAAAATAACATAATTATTTGAAAGCTGTATTACAAAATACCATAGAACATGACATAAAAGTGACATAGTTTCATAGAAGAATCTGTAAATTTTGGCTGGGATTCCTGTGCCTATAATTTGCTGGCCTGATGATACATCTCTATTGTCAATTCAATGAGGTGCTGGCAGATTATCTTTTTAAGACACTTTCATGATTATGGAGAGAAATTCCTGCTCATTATTGGCTTAGAACTGAAAAATAGTGGCCCACAATATGCTTAGAAATTGCTTTGTTCCTTTGGGATCTCCGACCCCCGATATCCCCTCTAATTAACTATCAAAAAGAATTCCAAGCTCCTTGTTAAAACATCCAAGAGTACATGAATATATGCAGTTTTTCATTNTCATGCATATATACTTCAGAGTTTTTTTAACATGCAGTTCCATACAAAATGTGCAGTTCTAAAAAATTTTTGTGAAGTTCAAATGAAAACATGTGGAATTCACAAGCTTATTATTTGATGGCCCAAGGGTGTAAGAAAGTAAGTAACAGTAAGAAGTGTAGATTTAGGTATGAACATATTGGAGAAATGCAATGACAAATGGAATTTTTAGAGGTAGTAGCATTCATCTACCCCTTCTCGCAAAAGCAGGCAATCCCATCTGCAACTATTATTTCAATCCCATCTGCAACCAAAAGAAAACACGGCATTGCTGCATTTTATGTGCAGTTTACTGTACAAATATATGCATACTCGTCATCCTCTCTATTGTTTTTGTACTTTGCATTTCAAGATTCTGATCCCCTCCTTTAATAAGCCACCCTGCAAATTTACTATTGACAAGTTTGCCGGCCCCCAGCTATTGGAACCGCATCTATTAGGAACATGAAAAGTAATCCAAGACAGTACGTTCTTCAACAAGGTTTTGATATGCCTAAGCATGCTGGAAGCACATTAGAGCAGGGGGGCCACTTTCACCTGTGAGGCACAATGCCACCCCATTTTGGTAACCACACCCTTGATTAGTGACAGCCAATATCAATAGTTTTCTGGGAATGTAAGGTTTGAGCCGCAAAAGTGTTGTCAGGAAAGTCAAGAAACTGATATTGTAGTAAAAGGTAATCATGCTGTATGAAAATTATCTAAAGTTATGTAAAAACTGTTAAATTTTGAATCACTTGAAGTCGAACACTGTAAGATAACTGATGACAAGTTCAAAAGTTTTGTGACACTTTGATGGCAGGAGTTTACCTAAATAAAACATTCCCTGATCTAATATTTTCCGAAACACAATTTGACAAAAATGGCATTCTTTCCCCTTTCCAGTAGGGGAGGAGGTGCAAGTGCCCCCACTGCCTCCCTTGTTCCGGCACCCCTGGGTGTGCACTGTTTCATGGAAGGGACTCTGCTCTCACAAATTCCCAGTTGTATGTTTGATGTGTCCAAGTTTTTTGCTTACTACATCCATAAATGCAATTCATTGAAAATGCATTATGAATAGGTTTTCTTGTCCGTCATTGTATCTTGGGAGATGGAAGTTCAAAGGCACTTAGTAATTCCTCTAAACTGTTGATTCAGTTGATACTTTGGGTTGATCTGCTTTTATTCAACATCAACAAGTACACATCTTTTTATAAGAAGCCTAGCTCAAAGCCTAGTACTGATAGCTCTTACTTCTGGGTAACATTTTAGTTCTAAGTTTCTTTCAAGTTTCTTAATGTAGCAAACTAAATTGCAATGAAAGCATAAATAGAACATGAATGTAGCAAACTATTTGTCCTATAACAAACAAAATGGGTCAGTGTGAGTTGAAGTCTAAAGCATTGTCATGTTCGCATTGTTATGTTTCAGCTTTATGTTGAACCAGGTAACAATTTCAATGTGTTGAAAGCTTGTTAAATTTTGGGGTGTCTAGTATTAGGTTGCTTATAAACTGGTGTCACATAAAAAACCGTGCATCCCATCAGAACACTCCGTATTCATGCCCTGCAAGTTTTGAGTGATGCCAAGTGAATTCTCTTTTACATTGGGTTTGATTTCATTATTTTCATTACTGTGAGCAGCCTTATTGTATTGTGTGGATTTTACAGTCTTTATTTGAACCATCTGTTTCCTGACATAACTTGCAATATGTTGCATATGTTATCTCTTTTCATAAGGAAATTGGAGAATTGACAATTTCTGTGGAAGAGACTGTCAAATGTGGGGAAATATGTTACCTTGTGCATGCTCATAGCCATGGCATTATAGATAATGTTCCTTGTGGCACCTCGTTTACAGGTAAGCATTATTAATGTTGTAGTTTCCTGTTAATTGAAACTGCAAGTGAGCAACAAGCCCTCTGCTGGGTCAGCCATCCATAGGGCCTAGAACACCTTCAAGGAATTATATTTGACACCACCCAGCAGTTATAAGTGTTTATTTGTCAGCATTTGGCTAAGTTGTTTCAATACACATTTTTTCATCAGAAGCTAATTTTCTACCTTATCCTGGATGTTTCTTAATATTTTGTCAAATCCAGCCGTAAATGTTTCTTAACTGTTTCTTAATTCCTTTTGACTCCCAATAGCAATAACAACTTGGATTAGGCAGCTGTGATGCAAGAAATAATATGTTCAGGTGTTGTGAGCCATGTAATTGATAATTTTTGTATATTGCTCTAGTTTAATCGAAACTTTTTTTTGTAAAAATAGTTTGTTCAAGTTGGTATTTGAAGTTCAGCCTACCTATCTTTCCCATCTGTTTCTTAATTCTTACCTAATTTCAGCCTCATGCTTCTCATAAACATGCTTCTTATAAGAAGAAAAGGTGTAGTTTTTGTGGTTGGCAGATTATATTTACTTTGTGAAACACCCAAGACATCCCTTCCTCCTTTAGCCAAGCATTCTCAAGAACCGATCCTGAGGTTTAACTTGAAGCTTATCAAAACGCGTTGTGAGCCAAGAATTAACAGTTTTGCCACCACCATGCTTTGCCACCACCATGCTTGCTCACCACATGCTTTACCAACTTGGATTGATACCAAGTCCTTGAAGTTTCTTTATTTAGCACGAATATTTTGGCACTTGGCTTCTTTGATTGGTGTCTTCATTTTGGTTCCATTAATTGCTTTCTTGTATGCAAGGTTCGTTAAGTCAGGGAAAAATTGATGTTTGATAGAAAGTCAGGGAGAATCATGGAAAGTCATGGAAACTTTCTATAGTCTGGAAAAATCTATGTTTTCCTGACAAAGTCAGGGAATTTATATTTCTCTTGAATATTTGTGTAAGCAAAACTAATAACTGTACATGATGCATGGCAGTATTGATAATTTAGTTGAATAGTAGGGCGTGGAAAGATGTAACTAAAAGTCCATAAAATAATTATATTTTGAACATGGTTAGAAAAGTTTTCTTGACTCAGTATCAAAAAGATTTCGTGTGTACAAAAATTTTTGACACTTAGTCAGGCAAAATCATAACATTTCACAATAAATCAGATAAAAATGTAAATATATTCATTCTATTAGTCAAAGAAAACTGTACAACTTATACGACAAATCAGGAGACTTTTTGCTACAAAAGCTTTGCGAACCCTGTGTTTGGAAGTGGAGCATTTCTGGATGGAAGCAAGCACTGATTGCCATGAAAAGCCCAAGCAGATCAAAACGAAAAGTTAAAATCTTTTCCAAGCAAAAGTAAAGCAAATAAAGTGTATGAATGCTGTTGAAAAATTCACCATCTATTTTTTCTTACTTTTTCTAGATCATACTGCTAGAGTCTCTTGCATTTATACATACATTCATCCATACATTTTTACATACATTCATACATACATTTTTACATACATTCATACATACATTTTTACATGCATTCATACATACATTTTTACATACATTCATACATACATTTGACATACATTCATACATACATTTTTACATGCATTTATACATACATTTTTACATGCATTCATACATGTAATTCTACATAGTTTCGTATTAGCCTGTTTCTTATAAAAAATCGTTTGTCTATGCTCCAACACGTAGCTGGAAGTACTTCCATGCTGGGGGCAAAAGCTGCCTGTACCATCAGTTTAGGGGGAGATAAGAGATTTATCCGAGTGTTGGATCTCCAGGTCATTAGTTCTGGTTGGGGGCAATATCATTTGATGTGGTGAGATATTGTTCCTCCGTTCCCTATGCCACTACTTGTCCTTTCTGGTTGTTATTGCACAATATTGTTCTACAGGCAAGCTAATTATACAACTATTTATCAGACTAAGAGATATCCACAATAGCTGTTTACACAGCTTCTGTTGTTTGCAGAAGGCGTGCAACAGGGGGTCCTGGGGGTGCTAGGAGTAGTGTAGACGGAAAGCCAATCCGAACCAATTGTGATGCCGATCAACAAATGATCCAAAGCAATCTGAAGCCCTGTTTACACTACTAAAAACTTTACCCAGCGTGAACCCGGGTTCAACATAGGTAGAGTTAACCCACGCAGATTTTTGTATTGTAAACGCATACCTATCCGGGTTGAGCCCGCGTAAACACAACCCACCTCCATAAGCGGATTGAGTTTACCCGGCTTCAACCCAGGTAGGTATGCCTTTACACTACAAAAATCAACGTGGGCTACCTTTTGCATAAGCCTCTTAAGCCCTATTTACACAACATAAAAAGCTACTCGGGTTGACCCCAAGTTCACCCTGTGTAGCTTTTTTGTTGTGTAAATAAGGCGCACAAGAGGCTTATGCGTATCACCCTGCTGTGTCCTTGATATTTACTTTCCTGTTTACATCATAGAATTTTGTGGTCAGTTTCATTTTTATAGTTCTCTACAGTTTTAGCACCTTTATCTCTAGTATATTCATGAAATCTTACAGCTGATACAAGCGTTTGTTGAATTATGATAATACGGGATCATGTGTATTGCTAGGCGCGATATTTCTGAGGCGTTAACTGGAAAGCGGACCTTACAAACTCACAAGTATCATCCTGATAGACGGTTCTTGATTGCCATGTAGTACACGTTTTTATCATAAGAAACATGTGGCTGAAGTTAGGCAAAAATTAAGAAACATTTGCGAAACACAAGCAGGCTGAATCTCAAATAATAACTTAAAGAAACT
>OLMO02000257.1:19711019-19721282 GCA_900291935.2 Cassiopea xamachana | reverse complement strand
GTACTAACAGCAGAAATAGCACGTCGCACAGACGCCACGAAACACAGAATGGAGCAGCAGCAATATCACATCTCCTTCCTCCATTACTGAGAAACGAAACTGAATCTCGTCCAAAAATAGGCCACTACAAATGTCATACTGCTTAAGTAGAATACTTGGTCTTTCCTACTGTTCGATATTTCCACTTTATCTCCATCAGCCATATGACACTGCAACATAGCCCGAGAAAGGGCGAGAGAGTGCTGAGGTCGGGATTACGAAGGGGGAAAAGGCCACTTTCTCCCAAACCCGCACCAAAACTAAAAAGCCCTTTCTACATTGCACAACAAAGGATCACGGGGAACACCTGGTGCAATCTTTGGGCTAATAGCGCAAACAGCCTGGGAGGAGTAGCACCTTCAACATCTCTTGTCGTTACCTCATTTGCTTAATTGCATATTAGTGTAGAGTGATGAATATATATTTATATATATATGTAAAATTATATAGCAAAGAAGTAATTATATAGAAATTGGCACAGAATTATCTGCACAGAAAGTATGAAGTTTGGTATAGCAAATTTTTAAAGCTATCTAAATGCAGCTTAACACAGTGTAGTTAGCATGGTGCATTATCTTCCTTATGTCAAGCTCCCACTGTAAAACTGCCATTGTTCGTTTCTCTGCCTTTGCATGGGCTAATTTTCCCGTCATAAATGTTCACTGCTCATAAATCGTGTTTTAGACCTTCGAATGATGTGTTCATCTTCCTATTTGTGGTTTTATGAGCGTCCATGGAGATTAATTATCTTCCTTATGTCATGCTCCCACTGTCAAATTGCCATTGTTCTTTCCTCTGACTTTGCATGAGCTAATTTTCCCATCATAAATGTTCATTGATCAGAAATCGTGTTTTAGACCTTAAAATGATGTGTTCAACCTCCTATTTGGGTTTTATGAGTGTTTGTGGAGTGAACCTGTTGAGTCTTGAATGTGTTCTTTGCTCTTTGCCACATCACTTTCACATGGTTTGCAGTAGCACCAGTGACCGGGTCGATATCGCCCATATTGCCCAACTGGTTATATGCCTTCCACATATCGGAACTTATTGTGGTGTCAGGCAAAACCTGTTGTTGGACAGTGGGCAGCAACGTGGTGGTGTCTCCCCTTGTAGCAGGAACCAAGAAGCCCTATTTGTCCACCGGTTAATACCCTCCAAAACTCCACTGTTCTGGAAGAACCCTGCCGTGATTGTATTTGCCCTTGGAGAGTAGACTATCGTCTAACTCAATCACCCTACCTGTCCCACCAAATTTCTCAGGATGGTTGAGGAATTACGCTACACACACCGCGGCTGAATTGCCTCCAGTCCACTATTGTATGGCTGCTCTTAATCTCTAATTCCCACATTAGCTGCTCCATGCGGAAGCCCCTTGATCTGCTGCAGTTGACACTCCAGTAGTATGTTATGGTGATAATTTTCCACAACTGGAGGCTCGAACCCTCAAAGAAGCTACTTTTCCTGATGCTGTACCTGCAGATAAAGAAGGAAGTGCAAATAGAAATTTTGTGACAATCCCAAAGGTATATCTGAATATACAATATTTGCACTCATGAGATTGAAAGGGATTTATTTTTGTTCAAAAGAGGAGCGGAACGTGTAGCGAATTCTAAGGAAATTCAGAATTTACATAGCTGCTTCTGCAACTAGGACATTTCGAGGTACGCCCCTCAGGTGCAACTGAGAGGGCCCCCTCTGTGCACTGAACTTTGAATTTTTCGTACAGAAGAGCTGCAGCAAGCAACCCATGTCGTTGGCACCAGTCAATTGTTGCAGGAGTATTGTTATAGAAGATACCAGCCATCTTGTACAGATGCAGACTCTCCATTTCATATTGGTAGGCACTGACACAACAGTCAAACTTACGCACAGAATTGTATGACTGCGTCACGTAGGAGCAGCTGTGACCAACATGTTCTGCATGTCCCCCATCTTTTGGCCCTTTTTAACAGACTCGGTTTGGTATACAATTGCCCAGAAGATGATTTTTTGGCGCTAAAAGAACTACTTGTTACTCTCTCGGAGAAATATTTTGTTTCCATCGTGTAAGAGAGAAATACGGCAAGTTTAAACTTCGAATTAATTTTCAAACATTTATAAAACACCCTATATATACATATCAACTTCAACCATATTTCGCCGTCTTCATGAAGTTCAATGCTTAAGCTTTCAATTAAAGTCATTCCCGGTATTATTATTGTGGCACAGAGAAGCGACTAAAATGGTTATGCAAAACTTGCACTTCTTGCGCTCCAAAGAATTAGGCCGGTAGTGAGCCACAGTATACCTCCTTCATTGAACGCCCATGTTTACTAGGATCATCCCCGGTTTATGTGGCACTTGAGAGTACTATTTATGACTTAATTTTTGCCAATGTACCTTGCTTGTAAATTCGCTTCAGTTCCAACCACAGCCTAATTTTTGCCCATTCCCCACTTTCACCCCCACACCGCATAATGTTTTTGAAAAGACACCCTCATATTCCAATTCTGCCGGTCAGACTCCCCTTTTCGCCTAGTTTCAGCAAAGGTTGGATACTTTCCATTTTTCCACTATTGTAAGGCCGCAACTTTTTACCTATATCCCTATTGTAAAATTTGCAAACTTTCAATGGTATAACTTCTCTCATATGAAAGAAAATGCAATGGGGTAAGCTTTTTGTTGAGACATTTTCATTTCATAATTAAAAAACACTACAATGTCTGCCTAAAGTCTTGGAACACTTCCTGTGATTTAAGCTATAGACGAACTACAAAATCCCCTCCCCCGTAAAACAATGTTTTTTGTAGGGCATATGAGTAGCACGTTTGGGAGAAGTGATGCCTGTCCAAGTAGCTAAGGGCCCTGGCTACTGATTCAACATTGTATGATGGGGGGAGGGGGTTTACACTCTCAGTAATGACAAGGAAATAGGACGGGGGTAGAAAACCCTCAAAACTGTATGGGCGTTCCAACTACTTTTGGCAGAGATTGTAGGTTAATCTTTATCTGTGAAAAAAAATTTTGTGCCATTGCCTAATATTTGTCCACTTTCATCAAAATGTATCAAACAGTCAACTAAATCCTTATTCTTTGCTGTGTTTGGTAATATACGTATCCTACGCATTGACTTCAACTCTGTGACTCTCATTTAGCAACAGTTTGGGGTAGAAGGCTCATAAAAATCATCTTCATTCGTCAAGATGTCAATCGTTTCGTTTTCGCTATTAGACGCCATTTCAACTTTGATATCGTCAAGGTGATTGTGAAAAAAGTTCCCGGATGAATGGCTTCAAAATGAGGTTATGTGCGCCGGGTACCCACCGAAGCAGACTATTTATGGGTGTTTAAAACTGCATACTTTTGAAAAAATTACTGTTAAGATTTAACAGCAAGTAAAATATATATGAAATCATAGCAAGTATGTGCTCTATATGTGCAGAAACATAATACCTTTCATTTGAGACCAAATTTAGTGTCAAGAGAGATACATAACAGAAACCAGAAAGAAAAATTGTTAAGGACATAATCTTTACAATTTGTCTCTGATACTGAAAGTGTTAATAGCAAATGGCAAATGAGTAAGGTGGGAAAGCGGTTAGCAAAATTCGCAAAATATGCGCATATGTTAACCTTTCGCCTGGATTACGCAGGAAAGGCTAAGATGAGTGAGCTCTTCGACAACACAGCAATTATTAATAATCAATCAACAAAATGTACTTAAGCAATATAAACTCACGACTTTCGTATTATTAAGGGCGACCAACTTTAGAGCTTGAACCTTTGCTACAAACTTTGGCTAAATGTCTTCCAAAACTTCACAACAAGGCTACTGTTTTTTCGATTTTCTTCATGACGTTCTCTCTACTGTCACAAACCTGGAGTCGTGAAACTTTAGTTATCCTAAAACTAGTCTTAGAAGACCAAAGGTATAACTTCAGATAGCACTACTAGAGATGAAAGACACACACTTCTTGAGCCAACTCAACTTCTTCTCCCCTACTCGAAATGATTAAGTTGTATATATACTGTGTGGAAAATTATTATAAAAATAGATGATCATGACTAAGCATCATTCAACTCTACAAAATACGCAAAAAGTGGAGTGTGGAAACCTAGGAAAGGAAGGGATGGGCTAAATTGGCATGCTATGATATTCTGAATGACGTTAAACCAGCGAATCATACCTGATTATTTAACTGTAATACATAATACATAAGTAAAATAACGATGACTAAACTACCTATTGCGGCCTAACAATCCTGGGAAAATCCCACACCTGTATCTAAACAAAAGAAGGGGATGCCTCTACGGTATGATACACAAAACAGTTACGCAGCCTATGACGTGCATCAAGGATTATGCCTGTGCTATCTGTGGCAAAAGAAAAAAAATCCTAATCTATGAATGAGCCCCTGGGATCTGTGACACTACTCTAAACTTGGCACGCCCATTATGATGCTAATAATACTAATTGAGATTAACCAATAAAATAACAGAATAATATTCAAAGTCAACACAACAACAGCAATCCACAGCGAAGCAACCAGAAACGCCCTCTTAGCGTCACACATATATGGCACATCAAATGGCATCAAGTCGCCATTATCTACAGCCCGTTGTTAATGGCTGGCGCATGCGCAGATATGGGAAATTAGACTTAAACATTTGATTCAAGGCAGTTTCATTACAGACAATGAATTGAATTCTGCACTCTACGGCTATTTCGTCCGTAGCATGTGGGTAGGACATTTGATCGGTTTCTGTCGATTGGAAAGTTTAAGGAAAGGACTCCAGTAACATAATGCAGAGTTACAACAATTAGGTAACATAGGACCAGTGGCGGATATTAGTGAGTTTCCAATTCACTACGTAGCTCGGTACGGTTACGTTTGGAGACCTAAGCACTAGCGCGGTCATCAAAGTCTAGATGTAAACAAAATGGCGGATCAATTTTGAAAGTTGTGCAATACAGTTTTTTCTGGTGAAGAGAGTTTGAGTAGGATAATTGTGAAGCTACTGCAATCTTCTTGGGGATGTTTAGAGGTCTACGAACGGTGCTTTTTTCATTTCATGTCCATCTAAAAGGATTTTATCGTTTCTGCCGCTATGCAAATACTGTACTACGATTTGATATACGAGTTTCACAGCAGTGGCGACAACTATAAGGACAGCTTTCTTCATTACTGATATTTATGGGTAGCTTCAAACAGATCAGAGCATTCCCTTTACAGCAAAGATAAACCAGCGAGCCTTAGCAGGTGTAAAGCACTAGTGACATTTGTTTGTTTGAGAACTCTTGGGACTTGCTATTACCCTGATTTTAGTGCTGAAATTCTTTGCATACATTTTCCTTCCTTTCTATCATTATTTAGTACCTTGAGATGAGACAACTCCCTTGAAGCTGTAATCCAATGATAATCAGCTCCCGTTACTATTCCAATAAGCAGTTTGAATAGCTACTACAATAGATTTTGAAATACTGCCAAATAGAAAATAATACCAGAATATGAATATAATAGGGCAGAAGTAGTAGTTTCATATATAAATAAATATTATAATGCTTAGTAGCTTTTTGACAAGCTAGATAGTATTTCCTTTAGCTCACACAGTTGTTTACTTAGTTCCTCTTGTTGCTGTTGTATTTTTTCCATACTTTTATACAAGTCTTGATCCCTGTGTTCTTGCTCCTTTTTTTAGATTCATCTTAAAATTCAGCACTTTCTCTCTCTGAAAATCAGGTCCCTTTCCTTCAGGTCACACAGATCCTTGTGTTTCTTTTCCTTAAATGCCTGTTCTCTCTCTCTCTCTCTCTCTCTCTCTCTCTCTCTCTCTCTCTAAAATCAACATCCATCGTGTTTTGACTCTCCTCTCTTCTTTATTTTGTAGTTACTCCCATCTGTCAAACTGTATCTTTCCTTTCTTAGTGGCACTCTCTTGACCTTCCTTTTCTCTTGCCTTTGTCTGAGAAAGCCTTTCCATAGCTCTTTTCCTAACTTCTTCAGCAGTTTCCTTATTCTTTGCTGATTGCTTCTGCTTACTTTCTTGGATATCTGACGACAACTCTATTTGGGCACTTTCTGTCATTTCAATTATTGTCTCAAGGCCTTGGTCTAATTCAGTTATTTTTGGACTTATGCCACTTGCTTGATGCTCTTCTCTCATTCTCTTTTATATGCCTTCTCTAGTTTGGCATATCTTTCCCTAACCCCCCTTTGGTCCACAGAAAACCTCACTTGCTGCAGAGTATTTACGGTTGCTGCAATTTTATCCCACGCTTGCCCCCTTTCTCTAGAGCCAAACTTAAAAGCAAATGGTCTAAGTACCAGAATTTCCCTTAGTAGAAGGACATCATGGTCTATTGTCCACACCATTTGTAGAGTACTGTCTGTTTTAGTAGAGTTCTTTAATATTACAACACAGTACTCATTATTATTTTCGGATACTATTATTTGATATGGCACCAAAGAGCGATGTTAAAGTGGAAGGACTGAAATAATTGACTGTTAAAAGAAGATCAAATGCAGAGAAACTATGTGTATAGAAATGAAAAAAATTAAATACTACTACCACATATATCTAATTGAAGTACATATAGACAGTTGTATGTCCTGTTTGTCTGTTTGTCTTGCTCTTAATATTCTTTGTTTTCGCTCTCCTTTGTATGCGTTTCTTCCTGAAAACTTTGATGTACAAAGTCTTCTGTGATCTGTAAAGAGAAGCAGACATAATAGTATGGTAGGAAGCACACTGTACGTGTGGAGAAAGTGAAAATTAAATTGTGGTGTATTGTAGTGGATGTATGTGAAATTAAAGCTTCAAGACATTCTGTGGTACAATAAAATACCGTAATGACTTGAGCAAACCCCCTCTTTTGAGTCTTTCCCTCAAATTAAACCGCATGAGGCTATCTGGGTTGCGTATAAAGCTGGTAAAAAGCAAGGAAAATAAAACATTGAGCTCTTGGTCTGCTCATGTGAGTAACGTGTTTTACAAGTTACTATCGTAATGGCGTGTCTTCCTTGTTATTGCACTTCTAGTTTTGTGGAATGAAACTAAAGTAGGTTATTTGTCTACGGGAATGTTGAAAGAGAATCATTCAAGTAAACTTACCTCACATTGTCTAATGTTTTGCCGTCACGATTTGTGAAGACAAATTGTTCCGTGTTGTTTAATCTGAATGCAGTGGCTACTCTCCATTTAAAATGGGAGATTCGCTCATTGGCTTTCCATGATAGTGTCTAGGATATAGTAATAGTACAATACAGTTTATATATTGATTGACGGTTGGAGAATCAATAGCATTTCAGTACTACTATCTCTATCTCCTTCAATTCTCCGTTCTGTTATCTCGTTCACAAATGATTTAAAAATCGGTAATTTCGCATAACGCACAAATTTTTCTATATGAGTACATACTGCTCCATGTTCTATTAGCCATACAAAATATTCATCAATTATAGTAATCCCTTCTCCATAATACGAATCTATAACACAATCTCTCTTACCCATATTCATGCCAGTGTCATCTATCATTCTCTGCATAAACTCTCCTACATCTTTATACTCTATAATAGTATGTTTTATAATAGGTGCAAAATTTTTAAAATATTCTCTCTCATTCAACGATGTATGAATGTCACATGTAATAAACCCAAATACTTTTTTCTCTAATATACACTCTATTAAATCTTGTCTTTTAACATATTCCGGTGCTGCTGTATTTAGAGATGCCAATGGATCAATCTCTGGACATACCGCATAACCACCAAGAACAATCCCTCTTTCACTTTTACAATAATTTTGTTCACTCTCAGTACATGGCCATGATATATGTTTAGTTCTGTTTATCACCGTATATCCTCTTTGACGTAATATCTCACGTCTACATTCTTGTATACTGTCATATACTTCACGTGTCATGTGTGCAATACGTGCTATTGCTTGATTTTCCTCATCCATCGTACTAAAATCTATAACAATCCATGATGCATTATCAATATCCAATATTTTAAATTCAGCATCCATGAATACATTCACAAACATACATTTCATAGATATGTTATTATCTGTAAACCATTTCCTTATTTTCTTTAGTTCACCTTTCGACAATTTCAATTTAACATTTGTTGTGACCATACATGATGGAACATCCGCAAACTCTCCCTGTTCCAACATGTATCTAACATATAATATCGATCTCTTATCATCAATTGTATTATAATGCTTATACCTATACATGTGACCTGTAGCACCTGATGTCTTGACTGTTTCTCTTACTAAACATGTACTCTTTCTACCATGTTCACTATATTGTGTATATGTTATTGGTTCACCACAATATTGACCTTCTCCTAAACAATATAAATATAACGAATTTGCGTCATAACCATGAACATATGGAAATTTATCTGTATTCTGTCGTGTAAACACAATAGATTGTCCTCCTACTTCTGACATATGTATACCATCATATAGGTGTTTATTCTCTATATAATATAACGTCTCTGATTGAATATACGAACTCAATATGTGTTTTGCTACACCTGGTAATGATATAGCGTCCCGTAACATATCTATATCATATTTTAGTAAAAATTCTTTACTATATGCAATTGTTGCTGACAAAAATGGAACAACATCCTGTATACTATAATATCTTAAATAATCATGACAAGTTCTCCATTGCTTCTCCTCCCATATACTTTTCAACATATTTTATTTCTCATGTCCATCATATGGTGCAATTGGTGGTTTACATTGTACTACAATATCTTCACTAATGTCTGCTCTTCTTTTTGGCAATTCATCATTTCCTTCATATAATATCTTTGAATTTTTCATTGCCCACTGTTCAAACTCTTCATGTAGTATATTGCATTGTTTTAAATAACTATAACATTCTCTATACTCTGGTACTGGTTCATCCTCTAATCTTTCATACGACGTTAAAAACTCATATGGAAACACAAATTTCTCATTTTCATCTCTCAATGTACAAAACGATTTACAAAAATTATCTAATTTAAATCCTGGTGCCAAATATTGCATAACATCTAAAAACGCTAATGATTCTATATATGATCCATCATCAATCGCCTTCAATCCATGTATTGACACTGATACATATTTACTCGTTTTCTTTATAAATTTTATCTTTGTTATATCATTCTCTGGATGTTCCATATAAGTAGTAATCTATGTTGGCTCCATTGGGACGCCATCTGCTCAAGGGGAAAATAGGCCCGCCATCAGCTCCCCGCCAAAAGCAGCCCTCCAAAGACTCCTAGATAGCGTCTTTGGAAGGAAGCGTGTTTGGAAAAATGGAAGAAGGTGGATCTGATAAAGGGTGAAGGGTGAAGGGGTAAATGGAAGGGTGAAGGGGTAAGGGGTAAATGGAAGGGGTAAGGGGTAAAGGGAAGGGGTAAGGGGCAGCAGCGTATTTGAGAGACTTAGACAAGTAAGAACGCATCCTGTAATGGTGTGTGAATAATATTTTATTAGACTACACGATAAATTTTTTCGGGTGTAAAGGCCGGTTTCCACTTCAGCGAAATTGGTCGCGCGCCCCGCTTCTTCGCGGTCGCCCGTTCTCTTCGTTAGTTTTCAGTGAAGCGAAAAAGGCGCATTTTTTATCCTGCAAACAAAGCAACAATGGCGCTCACAAGAAGGCAGATTTTGTTATTAATGATACTGAGAAGAAAATTTCGAAAAAAGAATCAGAAATTTGTACAGGGTAGACTTTGGGTACGTAAGATTTACCAGGAAAGAAAGGATAAAGGCGAATTCCATTTGCTTGTGCAAGAAATGAAACTGTTCGATCACCAATATTTCTACCAACAGTTCAGGATGAGCCCTGCAAAGTTTGAGGAACTGTTAAATATTGTTGCCCCGCGGATTGCAAAGTGCTCTGTACAGAGGGAACCAATTGGTCCCAGTGAGAGACTTTGCTGTACTTTGCGCTATTTGGTAACTGGAGATGCACAATCAACTATTGCTGCCAGCTACAGAATAAGCAAGACGTCTGTTTGCAGAATTGTTAAGGAGACGACTGATGCTCTGTGGGATGTTTTGAAGGGGAATTTTTTGAAAGTACCACAAACTGAGGAGGAATGGATAAACATTGCAAACCAGTTTGAGGCTAAGTGGAATTTTGGGGATTGCATTGGAGCTATAGATGGAAAGCATGTGATCATGCAGGCACCAGCAAGGTCTGGCTCTTGTTACTTTAATTATAAGAAAACA
>OLMO02000257.1:19695482-19710919 GCA_900291935.2 Cassiopea xamachana | reverse complement strand
GCCCACGTTAATGACATGCGCATGCCCAGTAGTCCATTCGCTGAGGCGCGCGACCAGTTTCGCTGAAGTGGAAACCGGCCTTAAGACGATAGATTTGAAGAGGTTTGTGTTCGATGTCGTCTATCTTAATGACACTACTACTTCCGCTACCATCGCCGTACATATGTATGCAATATTTGGGTTTCTTGAAAGGAGGAGTAGGATTATCATCATAACCATCTTTGTCACTAATGTGCTTCAATATGTTTGATAAGTTCATATCGAGTGAGACTATTGACTGGAACACACGGCTGAGATGTTCTTCTTTGAGATTCATTGTGAGAGTGTTCTAAGAGAGAGACACAAGTAAAACTACATGGTGTAAACTAATTGCGAACAGCATTTATCACACTCACAACCAGAATAACAATTAGTACAATCACACTTAACACAATAATATTTTATATAGCAACATTGGTCGCTTATGTAAAATGAATGGATTGTTCCACTGTGTAATACTTCAAACATCTTCTTCATGAGGTTCTCGATATATGGTATCTGTGTGGGAGTGTTCTAAGAGAGAGACACAGAAAGAGACAAAGTTGTCACTCATCGTATTTATCTTTATACATGTATTTTATTCTCTTTTGTATAAAATCAATGTTATATATAGCATCATCGAGAGTGTCCACATCGGTGGTTATATCATCTACATCTACATCGTTATACATATATGGTATTCTATGTTTTATGGCGGTAATATAGCCCACAGTCTCATGTAGTATGTCAATAAGCTGCTGAAATTCTTCTCGTTTTCTTCGTCGTCCAGCAGATATCTACGAAGGAGGACGACTTGCATTATTAAGAACTAGTGCGGCGTGGAGTTTACTTGTGATAATAGAGATGTGTTGTGATACATGTCTTTCATTGTCCTCTAATATCTTGTCTAGTTCGCAAAGGTTCATGTAAATGTGTACGAGGTCGTCTTCCTTCATACAAATCATCTGGTGGTAAGAAATAATAACTATAAATACTTGTATAATTTATTTTTAATATCAGAAAGTTGGTCCATTATCGAATATAATTCAGAGTCCAAGCCTTTAACAGTTCTATATAGGTCCTCAACATCAGCGTATATGTCATAGATGTCACGATAAGTGACTGGGCGAGATAGCACTCGAATCTGATAACAAATAGAACAATAGTATCAAATAGATCACTATTATTATGAATATTCGTATAATTCATCTATTAGAGCATGAAGTGGTTCTTTTATGTCATATTCGAGTTGGTTTTCTACACTGATTACGTTCTTCCATATATCATAAATCATGTTGAATATTCGGTGAAGGTCTCTGTTGGTCTGGTAATGAAAAACAGAAAATAATAAGATGTATTAACCACTACTACTATTTATGTATTTTGCTTTTATTGTTTCGTCTAATATTATGTACACTTGTCCATAATTGACGTTTACTTCTAAGCATTTGTTTTCGCAATTCGGCCAAGTCCTTTATACAATTATTCATACGATATTCTAACTCAAATATGGTATGAGTAATGTGTCTAAGGTTAAGTACACATGGCTGTATCTGAGATACGTTCTGTTCAATGCGTTTAAGATCATAATACATGTTGCACATATCTTCTACTACATCATTGAGGTGGTTGTTCTCTCCTTCGTTTTTGAGTAGCATTAGTATCTAGGATGAGAAGTTATGTGTAAAGTATCTAAATTAGTTCATAAAATTCCAGTTCTTTTCTTATCAACTCTTTAGTAGTGATATCATTGTCATAAAACTCATCATCCATGTTGAATAGTTCATTTCGTATAATGTTTACTGTGCTGGATATACGGTCTAGCTCGAACAGTATACGACCTGTAGTTGACATCGTCCATGATGGATATGTCTTTGTTGGATATGTCATCTGGTGGTGAGATAATAATAACGCATGCGTGAGTGATTTAGTCCCATATATATCACACGTGGGTTGTTTAACAAGTATAAGAGGGTGTTACTATGTTATAACTAATTGTGGTCGAAGGTTGGAGATGGGAAGGGCCCCTCACCGCCAGTACTTCACCCACACACAAACATATTTTGTTGTGTGTTATGTTGTCTGTAACGCATGCGTTAGGTACGTAATCTCCCACATGTAACATATATAAGTAAAATACATGATATAAAAGCGATATAATACCAACATGCAAATGGGTTGAGAGTAGGAGAGGTAGTCAGACAACGACAGCGACGACAAAGAAATTGTGTATATAGGTCCAATCATCATCATCGCCGTCGTCGATATCGCTGCCCGATGTATCTCCTAGTTCACAACCATTTTGTTGCAGAACTGTACCACAGATAGAAGACAGCATATTATATATATGATGTAGGGATGTAATGTATGTTGTGTGTGTGTTACACTATAGTTAATTGTTCGTTTAATTCTGTCCAAGGTCGATTTGAACTCTTGCTATGCTTTTGTATACTACGGTTGAGTCGCCTCTGCCATCACCACCATCTGATTCGTCATTTGGTGGAACATAATACGATCGATAATGGATGAAGATCACGTCTGACATGTCGCCATTGAGTGCTTTAAATACCCACTCTGTTTCGGGTCGTGTAGGCCATGGTGTAGCTGATGGATTGAATATGGTGGTATCGTCGGTGGTTACTTTGAGAATTACATTGTGTCCTAAGCAAAAGGCAGATTCTATTTTGTGGATAGTCAAGTATTTGTGATATAGTCCATGCTGTGAGAACAGGTGGATTGTGTCTGCTTCCTTCTCTGCTGGTACCTTAACAAAAAATGTTTTAAGTGGATACATGTTATTAGCTCCATCGGTAGAGTCTTCTTCTGCCTTCTGTCCTCCGTCACTAAGTTTGCAATTCGATGTACATTTTTTCTGTGCTGGTGATTTGAGTGATGTAGTAGTAACAGCAGTTGTACTGCTTACTAGTAGTGCGCTCACTAGATAGACACAACTGAATACAGCTATCATGCCTAGTTTTGACAGAGTTCTTTTGTCGTATTCCATTGTTATTGTGATACTATATATGTGTGGTATTTCGTCGTCCGTTCTGTACGAGTGGTAGTAACGAGTGAATGTGTAGACACGTATGTTATGTATTTTTATAGGTAATAGGAGATAGACATAAAACTCTCGAGTATTCATCAAAAACACAGCGTATATAATAATAAATCAGTTAAGCTCAATACCACTATCAAAGCGTACTAAATTACTAACAACATCATCATAATCATCAGGATTGGAACTACCATAATGTCTATCATTTATCTCAAAATAATCACGAAAGTTCAAGTTACGATACCAGTCTGGATCTGGGTTTACAAGAGTAGTTAATCTACAAGGGGGTCTGTTACAATCTATGTGCCCGGTGTGAAAAGCGCACTTAATACCATCATTAAGAGTTAAAATGCAATGAGTAAAATCGTAGTGTCGTCCACTACATCGTAAGGTTACTGCTGAGCCACGAGCAAAACATGTGCGAAATGTGCCATCATACATAGAAATGTCTATAATGTTATAATATTTGTTAGCACGTGTAAAGTCTCTCCATTTATTACTGGTAACAGCATTATCTCCTCGTAAGGGTGATTTAGAATCCAGTATGACAAATGATGTCGATTCGCCAAATTGGGCACCAGTGAAGAACGAGTGAGACATTCTAAATAGTATCTTTCTGTTAAATAGAAAGTCTAATGTTGAGGGATCGTATTCTTCCACAAAATCCCAGCATATGGTGTACAACTAAAATATAAAGAAGATAATATATCTAAGGACGATGTGGTGGTGGTGTGTGATAATCATGATATCTATGATGTAATTCTACATCTATATGTTCTGGAGGGTGGGCCGATGTAAATTTACCACTTAGAAGCTGAGTACGAATCTGTCTGGGGGTAATGTAACCTTTTTTTAATAATATAGGGTGGTGCATAATATTATTAGTTTTTGAATCAGCATACCAAAGTCGATACATATCGGGATCGTACCAGAATATTTTTCCCGTTTTCACGTGGGTATGTTTTATCAATTTTGTTAGTCTCCTCGATCCTGTTATTCGCCGATTGTCTATATAATACTGGACACGTACAAGACCGAATATCTATGATAAACAAAAGAGACAATAATAAATCTATAGATATATACTAACTAATACTACTACTAGTTAATATATTTTATCGCTAAATCGTTCGTAGTCATTGGTGGATCTATTAGTATATCGTGTATGTAAATATATTTCTCTGCTTGGGGTGATTTGTAGAGATAACATTGTTGAGTTTGGATCACAATTATTTCGATCTATTACTTTTTCATACATGGTCAATGTACCATCGGACTTGCTGCGAGTAAACCAGCGTATACGCCGTCCACAATTGGAGATAACGATTTGAACTCTTAGGCGTTTTGTGTTATTTAGTTTATACACAATGATGACGGTGAGGCCATGGCTAGGGGGTAGGTCGGGTACATACACGGGAGGTGCCCATACGAGTTCGGTGTCTTGAAGGTGTGGTGATATATCGTATATATATTGTGTATTTTGATAAATATCCTTGCAGGGTTGAGTATTCAGGGTTGCTCTCTCACGTACTGTAATGTACTTGATGATATTACACTGATTCTCGGGACTGAGTGTTATTGTACCCTAGGGGAGGGAGGAAATGTGATAATACTACATAATGATTATCTAACTAACAAATTACACAATCATATAAGTCTTCATCGCAGCTAGTATCTAATAATGAATGTTCTAATTGTCGTTGTTTCCGTTCATTATACTGTCGTGTTCTTTCTCGTACTGTCTTTAGTGCACGACGGCGGTGTGGTGTTTTGTTTAGTGTTGTCTGCAAAAGATTGTTGTCGTTTTAAAGGATTGTTATCAACCAAACGCTGCCAGTCTTTGTTGTAATCTTCGTGTCGTAATATTGTTATATTGGTGGTCTGAAAAGACGGTGGTATACAGTGTAAATATAGTAGTAATTAACAGCAGCATTGATACCATTCATCTGTTGGCCAATTAGTCTATAATAAAAGCAGTAGCGGCAGTCACTTATTATTGGATTGGGCAGGCATCAAGAGCATTTAGTAAAGCATCATTCTCTCTTCCAAATATAGAGAGTCCTAATCTAGCTGTGCTGTCGTCAATATGTATTTGTCGTCCAGTTTCTGGAAATATAATTGTGTTTGGTGGTACTGTAGGATCACATTGAACCTCTATTGATCCTGCATGCCGTCTTGCACGTTCTACTCGCTCTCTATGTTCACGCCTAAATTGTTCTGCTTGTTGATGAATGTCGTGCATTAGTCTAAACTCTTTTTTATTATCATCTATTCGTTTCCTATTATCACCATCTATTCGTTTCATAACAGCTCCGTATGCACTTTCTGTGACTTCTATTTGGTAGGGTTGTTGTCCTGGTTTTTGTCTAGTAATCGTTGTGGTTGTTGGTTCTTTTGGTCTGTCTGAATTTAGGATGTCACTGAGCTCTTTATAAAATGTATCTTCATTATCATCAGTAGTCTAAAATAAAGTGATTAATCTAAGTAAATTTTCTCTCTAACAGTTCCATAAGCAGATTTTGTGACCATTATCTGGTAGGGTCGTTGTCGTCGTGGTTTTCGTTTAGTAGTTGTTGTGGTCTTTTTCTTTTTTGGCTTATCGTCGTCTGAGAATAGGATGTCTTGGAGTTTTTTATAATGGGCTCTAATTGCTATCTCATCATCCTCAGTTGTCTAAAATAAAATGTATTCGACGTTTATATGTATTCTCTAATCGCTCTGTTTCATATTGATATCGTGTAAGTAATCTTGCTAAATAGAATCTGTCATGATGTTGTGCACATAAACTTGTTAATCTTGTTAATTTGGCTATGATGTCGTCTGATCCTTCTCTTCTATTAGTCGTCGTGGTCTTTTTCGCCTTCTACGATAATAGGCAAGTGTAGGAGATACTGAACCAGGTGCAAGTGTAGCATAAAAGTTCCTTATATTAGTTGATGAGTACTGAGTCTCTCCTACCACTCGGGCTATATTTATCATATCTGTCACTCGTAGGCGCTGTCTTCGACATGTATCCTGTCTAGCTGATAGTTCTTCGTCCGGTAGTAGTTCATAGCTGTCATCAAATTCGTTTTCCAGGTTGTGTAATATGTTCATGGACTTGTGTTCTGTTAACACCATACTTGCTGCTTGACATCGTTTTACTGCTAATCGTAGGTTCTCCAGACCAGATTTACATAGTTGCATTATTATTGGATTTGCACAATCGTTTATATACTCCTTATCCTCGTCATTCATGCAGCTAATTCGTTGTTCATCTCTTAACATTCGTTGTAGTGATAGGTAGATTCTTGAATATTTATCATCTAATAATATTGCATTGGTTACATTTGCCGTGCACTCTAGCAGGTCAGTAGCGGTAGATGTTGTCCTCAATCTCTACAGTCAATATGAAAATACGTATATAAATAACTAAGTAGATGTCGTTGTTGTGGTCGTTGATTGTGGTGGTGATGAGGCAGCTTGTTTTCTTGCGTCGTGTATTAGTGTTAAAATTTTATGTAATAACTCGTTTTCATCAAATGTGGTGGGAAGTAGGGTACGGAACATTGATAATATCATTGTAATACGTATAAATGTCTCTATAGGAAGATCAAGCATAAATGCAAAATCCACATTATTAGTAACCTTCGGTTTAGGCTCGTCCGATGCTGAGGCTCCTCCGTCTGCATTATCTGTAGATGTTGATGAGGATGGTGGTGCTGCTTCGTTTGAGTTGGCTGTATTTGCTGCCGTTGTTGAATCAGCATTTCCTGTTACTGGTGCAGGAGCAGGTACATTGGCATATGTGTGATCATTGTCATCATTGGCTATACCACTAGCAGCGCTAGTATTGGCAGCAGTCACATCTTCAGTAGTGGTGTTGTTTGTTGTATCAGTTGTCATTTTACTGTCAGCCATCTTGCTTGCTTGTTTTTTCGTAGATTGTAGTAGACTAGAACTTGTTGTCTTCACGTCGTCTCTATGTGAGCCAAGAATCGAATGGTGAATCAGTTGAGTGTGTATCTGTATTTATAGGAAATCCTAATGATCACATGGTGGTTCGATTCACAGTGTGATACAGCGTCTTTTATTCATTCAAATTGTGGACTTTGATTCGCGATAGTACGATTACTAGCGTCTTTTATTGTTTAGCTAAGTTTGATTGACATAACAATGGTTAGATTGGTGACCTTTGAAACGTGTGACACGATGCATGAGAACAAACACGGAAGAGCGTATTCTTGTGATCTTTTTGCAAATGCCGACGTATTCTTATGATCTTGTGCAAATGCCGACATACTTACACAGCATGTTTGTTGACTCGCGTATTTCAGATCGTACGTGGGATGTGGCATGATTGTCAATCATGCTAGCTCTATAAAAAGCGATGCTGTGTTAGAGACTTCACTTAGTTGTTGATCAGTCAGTGATTTAGATAGTTATCAAAGACGAAGAAAGAAGTATACAAGAAACAAGACACAACCTATATACTCAAGTATGGAAGAGGATAAGACTACTACTACAATGGATATTACTACAGGTTGGTTTGTTCATTGTTTCTTCTGTTTCTTTGGTGGTTTCTCCTTCACAGCGTCATTAGTATTATTGGGTGCTGCTAGTGGCTTCTTTCTTTTGTTTGTGCTTGATGTTGTTGATGCTGTTGCAGATCCTCCTGCGGATGGTACTGCGGGACTGTACGGGAGTAAATAATCTCTACTGCGAATAACATCTTTTTTATGATGCATATTGTATGATCTTGCATGAAATATGAGTGTATTGGTGCCAGTATGAATATCTTTAGCAACTATGTCCTGTTTGTGACCACCACATGTAATAGAATGTTTCATAAATGTTGTTGCTCTGAAGTATCGTGATCGTGCTTCGGATGGATAAAATTTGCGTCTGGGTAGTATTTGATGTTTGTGTGGAGATTTTGTTGCATTGTTATTGCAGTGCTCAACGTTAGTCATTTCTGCTATTAGCGATTGTAGCTTAGATGGTTTCTTCTTTTTCATCTTATTAGATGATATACCAACATCTGGATGTGGCGATTTGAATGCTCGTCTTGCGGATGATGAAGTACGCACAGCTGTGGATGCGTTGCAGGAATTGTCATTTCCACCGTTTGAGCCATCTATGGTGCCAACATCAGCATCGCATATATCATCATTGGCATCATTGGTAGATAGCATGCCATCAGCACACTCATCGGCGCTATCACCAGCATCAGTGCTACCTGATTCGTCATCATCACTGCCATCATCATCGTCTGTAGATGAATCCTCAGCGGTGGTATCAGTGTCGTCACTATTATCATCACAATCATCGTCATCGAATGTATCATCATCAGGAGCTCGTGGAACTGATATACGAAAGCGTGGATATAATTCTGATGCGAAACAGCCACCAGCGTGAGTATTCAATAGTTTTATATATTCTTCTGGTGACAAGTAGGAGTATGACTTACATGCTGTTATATTCCATATTGGGAATTGCTCTCGTAGTCCACTGTTGTTTAGAAAATGATCGCATGATTCTCCGTATTTGTGAGAATTGCGAGGATATGCAATGAGTAATTGTATGGTTGTTGACAGTGAGTCTCTGCATTGTTGATACATTTGTAGTTTGTAGTTTATATTTTTGGTGTATTTCTTCTCCAAATCTTTGTTGTATTTAAAATACTGTACGACATCGTATGTTGCATAGTAGCCAGTATACACCATCTCTTCATCGTCTGTATGTAGCATATCATCTGGAATTGAAAACATATGCTTTGCCTCCTCCCACATGTTTCTGTGCGGCTCCACAGCACCACGTCTATAACGATATCGAATCTTGCCACATCGTTCTTGAATATGTCTTTTGATTACACACATTTGACGACCCTTAAATTGTTGTCCACACGATATACAACGATAATGCGCTGTCATTAGTTTGTTCATATCTGCTATTGTATAATAATGATTGTCGTGAAGCAGCAAATTCAGCGTGTCTCGTTTGTATACATGTCCACCATTACTTGATGATAGATACAAAGGCTGTATAACTGGGTGATACTTGTTTGCAAATGTTTCTCTTTTCGGATTCACTCGATCATGCCTGGGTCGTTTCTTTAGTGAATAAATTTCGTACACATTTATTCGTGTCTTGTAGATATGCTCCAGTAAATGTATCACAGTTACATGCACCCCTTCAAACATGTCATCTGACTGAATGTTAAAATGATATTTGTATGTATTGTAGAATTGTAACGCCTTCTCTCGTATTGCTTTTTTCTCATCAGATGATATGATGTTGTCTTGCTTCAAATGCCACCGTGCAACCTGCGCGAAAAAACACAATTTCTTGTACAGCAATGCACTGCTACCTCGTGATCCTGCATGATGCTGTGACATCGTATCTTTTAAACTTATAAGAGTAGCATTTCTTGTTCCACGATACAGGGATTGTACATATGAACGTATTCGTTCCTCCCTTGTACGACCGCCACCACCACCATCAGCCTCAGCCTCATCATCTTCATCTTCTTCGTCAACTTCATCTAGTATATATGGATTATGATAATGTACAGATGCCTGCTCTTCTTCATCAGTATCATACTCATCATCATCATCATCTTCCACCACATCATCATCTTCTAGGTCATTCTCGTCATCACTTACACCACGCCCAATGTATTGTCGATTACCAATTACTTCGTTGTGAATATCGCAATTTAATACGGGAAATATGTCCACAGCCATGTGTGTCATTCGCACAATTAGAAAATTGTATTGTTCCGCATTGGATTGATCTCTGAGTAAATCAAAAAAATCTGTCTGTTGAATATCTCGAATCACCGAATCTTCGTCGTCTTCATTCCGAATTGTCCACACATTGGGGATTTGATTTATGACAACTTTGTCGGTAGGATCTCTTGCCAAATGATCCACAACAAAAAACTGCTCAAATTTGTCTGTTTCCATCTTATACAGGATGAATCCAAATGCTATATTCATTTTATACGGTCGTTGATATCTGCATGCATCAAATATAGCTCGTAGTGCAGACTCTACTTGTGACAAAAACGGTCGATTTTCCAACATGTTCACATTGAATCTTTCAATTCTACCATCTTTCGATGTAGTGTGATTAACATATTGTCGTAGATTGTCCGCGTATACTTGTTTTAGCCTATCACTGTATTGACTAGTCACGTTTTGATACGCTCTTGATTTCATGTCTTCGTGCTGTTCCCTTGTTAAACGTCGTCTCTGTTGCTGACCTCCTGGTGGGAGAGCTGCACGACGCAATTCGTTGTAATGGGTATTTATTCTATCCTGTAAATGTCCTCGTCCATATATCGTCTGCACATCTTGATCCCACGGTTTTTGGCGATAGATTAGTTTATGCCATAACAATGTATGCTGTCTTTGTGATGGTATTGTGTATGGTGAGCACGCTCCAAGTCGTGATATATGACTTGCCATATGTGCCTGACACTGTGTTAATGTATTAAACACTCTATCACATGATGTACATGTATAGCCACGCTGGCAATGATCCATTTGATGGTCATACAATCCCTCAGGAGTTGTAAACATATCGCCACAAAAATTGCACACATTCTGATTGTGGGTAGTTGCCACATGTTGTCGTAATTGGTGAACAGTTGCAAACTTTGGTAATCGATTGTATCGATCTCCTCTTCCATCTACTACATCACCGCTGTCGTCACAACAGTATATACATTGTTTGTTGTGCACAATTGCTATATGACGTCTGTAATTGCCCTCGCTGGAAAACACACTGTTACAGCTGTCACAGTGATGCACTGTTTTGCCATGGTGACTGTCTGTAACATGTCTATGCAACGCTGCTGGTCCATCATAGAATGTATTAATCATTGATGCTGGACAAAATGGACACTGATATCGTCTATGTACTTTGTTCTTGTGACGACTCAAATTAGACATCCTTGTAAATCGTTTTGAGCATATATTACAGACGTGACGATGGTATTTGATAGTATGCTCCTCTCTGCGACGTTCTGTAAAATACTCATTGCACATTGTACACTTCAGATGTGGCAATACTCTGTGTTGTTGCAGTGTCGCCTCATTGCCACTTAGCGGGGCTAATAAGTCATTATTACATGTAGTACATCTAGACGGTGCTGGTGGAGGCATTGTTGTTGCTTTCGTTGTCGTCGTCGTTCTCACTACCGCTACTGTATATATCGTCAGGACACCACTGATCTATATTGTCGAATAGCCGTTTCTGAAACAATGGAATAAATGTGTGTAATAAACGTCTACGATACTGTTGTGCTATAGGACGATCATTGTAGTGTTCAATAATAGTTCCAGATACACCATCTCTAATAATATGCTCACCACCTGCAAGTATATAGCACTGAGATCTCATGGCAGGATATCGAAGCACAAATAGATCGTTTATAAGATACGATATAGTGAGGCGAGTAATTTTAAGATTACAATTACAGGAACCACCATTTGCAGAACATTCTCGTGGCTCAAATGTTATGGGGTGTTCACTAAATCTATAACACTCTGAACTTAATTCAACCACCTCAGACACGACAGATTCCTCAACCTTGGTATTATATGAATAAGGACGATTACCAGTCAGGAAATCACCATCTATCCAACAATTTGGACCTCTAGCTACAAACACACGGTAATCACAAGAACACATATCTCGCGAATGTTCTCTAAACATATTTTCCACCACACCAGTTGTATTCATATCCACTTCACTCACTGTACAAGCATAATAATCTATTAGATTAGTAGTAGTAGCAATATATACATATGCATCTTTAGCACACCTGTATAACTCTTTATGATATAATTCATCAAATGTCGCCGTTGCTTCTGCTGCTCCTTGCTCCAATACTGACGCATCTGCCATATAGAATTCAGAATGTCTGTATGACATAACTCTTAACTCACTAACTGAACACTGACTGACCAACCTAGTGCAGTACACTCGTATTTATACTACACTGATCGAACCACCCAATACCATTGTATTCAAATCGTATTTCTGGGGTACAAAGTACGATCATACGATTCATTTGCATAACACTAAAAGACGCTAGTGTAAAATAAACAACTAATTTGCATAACACTAAAAGACGCTAGATAATTTGCATGATACTAAAATACGCTTCCTACTCACGTCACTCATACCGTGAGCACAATCACGCGCTATCGATTATAAATTCAACAACACACAACCAATTCACCAACAGTCAGTCGTCTCTCGATCATCATCAGACACACACAGCAAAGACTCAAGATTAGCAGCATTGGCAAGATGTCACTCTCTAAAACAGCAGCAGATCAACAACAGCAAAAATCGGCAAGTTATGTGGTGTTAGGAGAAAGAGATGAAATCTGTAAAAAGACAAAACCCAACAGTGTTTTTGGACAGCTGGTACAACACCTGGTTTGTAATATTCGACAGTATCAGGATCCAGCACGATCACCGGAGGAGTGGAGAAAGCAAGTCGTCCTATCAAAATATGATACCTGCTCAGATGACCCACTAAATACGTCGTCAGCACCAGCGTACTCTATGGCATTTGGACGACAGAGCTTCGTTACATTAGTCAAGACAATGAATGCCTATATTAAACGCCTACACAACTCAATCGAATACTACAACGATGGATTTGAGATGGCCTTAGCTCCCAAAAAATTGGCTATAAATATGGAAAAAATCTTCCAACAACACGGACTAGTGATAAATCACTCTGTTCCACTGCAATTAAATGATATAGAACAGAACAGGGCGTTAAAGAACCCTCTCCGGAATGGAGTTCCACTGCCAGCTCCCACAGCCAAAGGTGATTTATTCTGGACACAACTATGCACATTCTTTCACCCACAGACTAAGGAACAATGTACAGATGAAATGTACGGGCGTCTCGTTCGTACACACAGATGGGGAAAACCAAATACAAAACCAATTCAGTGGTGGGGAATAGAATGTACAGTTCATAGATGGTCTACCACACAAGGAAATCTATTTCAACCATCACAAAATCTCTCATTTACACCAAATGAGACACTATCATTTTTAACATATATCACCGCCCCATACACATATGACGGAGCCAGCAACTGCCTAAAAGAAGAATGGGCATCACTACTGCACGAATTGGTGAATTCTCTTACTGCATCGTCATCAGACAGCGCAAATGATACAATCACAAAAAGAACTCATTTGACAGAAGACGATGATTGTACATCATTCACTCACACACTGCCTCTTGAATACGATGATTTACCCGAATTGGTAATCAAAGACTTTGGCAAATCAATTCCAAAAACACCACCAAATCAGATACACCGCAAACACGTAGCCGAAGGTGGCAAAGGACACCCACCGAATGCTCCAATAAGAAAGAGCAAATCAACCTCACGTGTGTCAAAAGGACGAGCAGCCACAGCAGCACGAGCTGTAAAACTACCACCGCCATCAATTGTGACTGTTGAAGACGATGACTTTTATGAGGATAGCCAAGATCCGGATGCAATTGTTCCA
The DNA here is from genome assembly GCA_900291935.2 of Cassiopea xamachana. NCBI lineage: Eukaryota > Metazoa > Cnidaria > Scyphozoa > Rhizostomeae > Cassiopeidae > Cassiopea > Cassiopea xamachana. The sequence continues at coordinate 19,697,310 of OLMO02000257.1, read as the reverse complement.
TCTGCCACACCGAAAAAGCAAAAAAGACAGAAATCTACTACACCACCACCAACTCAGCCAGCTTCCAAAAAGAAACGACGAGGACTAACACCACCTCCATCTACACTGCCCTTAGACGTTAACGATGGCTTTTACGACAATACAGACACTACTCCACCACTCAGCGATTTAGAGGAGGATGACAATAACGATGATAAGAATTCGTACAGCATTATGGAAAATCCCGATGGAACAGACGGAATTCATGAAACAAAACATGGAGAAGATGACGAATTATTTGAAGACGACGAAGATGAGAGAATCGAACCGTCTCAAGCACCACCGCAAAAGGACCAGATTATAACATAAACATTAGAACTTAGTAGTACTATGAAGAACACTATCTATTCATAATGATTATCCTATTATTATGCTATATTTGTTGTGATCTATATATATTGTTCAATTATTATACTCTATCTACGTCATATATATACAACCTATTTATTGCCTATATTATCTATACACATTACCTAAAAACGCATGCGTATATTAGAAACCCACAAATAAGTCTAAAATAATAATATCAGACTATAAATACAGTCTGTATATTTTTACACACTTCGGGTAGGACACACCGTATGTGTTTGGAGCCTGGCCACCTCCCACATGCGCCTACCCGAAGAACGAAGAAATGAAACGATGAAGACCGATATTCGAGGACATGTTGTAAGTAAGCCTTACTACACATACATACTATTATCTATCCTTGCTGATCGTCTATCTACTAAAGTCAGTCTGAAGTTAGTCTCCATAAGTCATGCCTAGGGGAGGTGCTATATAGTAGACATTAAGGATAAAATGACCAGCAACACATATCGGCAGGATGGTTGTGATAGCAACCAGCCTAGTATCGCTAAAACTGCATGCGCCTAAGACAATGCCTAAAACGTGGTTGAAGGAACTCTGAGAAATGTCAGTGAATCTCAACATGCAAGTGTCTGCCTGCTTCCCTTCTCACCCTCTTCACTCAATGGTCGGTCTCTCGGTCTCTCCGGTCACAGTTAGCCAGATCACAGTTATCCAAGTCACACCACTACTACTCAGGGTCGGCACATAACACACATAACACACATATTTCGGTATAAATTGTCCACTGGGCTATATACCTTAGGAGGGGTACCCTCCCCCTGAGTTTCCCTTTTTCTCTATCTCTATATGCTAAGATATGGGATCATATAAACACAGATATAAAGCGATAGAACATATAATAGATTCAAAAAAACATCAGTCAGCAATAACAACATAACATAATTCACATACAACAAAATGTTCATTGTTCATTGTTCATTGTGTACTTCATCCACTTCATGGTTCATTGGCATATTTCTAATCCGTTCTACCGTCTTGCCATCATTATTTCTTCTGCATAACATCCGATTTGCTGGATATTTTGGATACTGCGTATACGTATACACTCCTCTCGGATGTGTGTGATCATCTATACACCAATCGTGTGGAGTAAAAAATCTATAGTCGTACTCTTCTTCTGTCATGTACACCGGAAACACCGATCCCCCAAATTCTCTCTCGTAAAACGTCTCTGGTATACGTCTGTATGTCATTGGAATTTCTCCATCCTCTCTTATATGATGATTCTTTGCTGACATGTTGTGTTCATATGGTGGATAGTATCCAGGATACATTGATATATTACATAGCTCACCATACTCTTGTTGTCTTCCTGAATGTTCCTCATTACAATATTTCTCATTCAAAAATACTTGTAATTCATTGATGAGAGCTCTGCCATATCGTCTTCTAATCAGAAATTCTATCCAATCTTCAT
>OLMO02000257.1:19649698-19675825 GCA_900291935.2 Cassiopea xamachana | reverse complement strand
ATGGTTAGTATTTAATTTAAACAAATTAAATACTACAACCACATATCTAGCTAAAGTACATATACACAGTTGTGTGTCCTGTTTGTCTGTTTTTCTTGGTTTTAATATTCTTTGTTTTCGCTCTCCTTTGCATACGTTGCGTGCTGACAACTTTGATGTACAAAGTCTTCTGTGATCTGTAAAGAGAAGCAGACATAATTGTTCCCCAATAAGGTGGCCAATAACATATTATGTAAGACATGAAATTGTTTCGTAGCCTGAAATGCATTTTGCTGTCTGTTTTAGTAGAGTTCTTTAATATTACAAACACAGTACTCATTATCATGTTCGGATACTATTATTTGATATGGCACCAAAAAGCGATTTTAAGGTGGAAGAACTGCAATAATTGACTGTTAAAAGAAGATCAAATGCAGAGAAACTATGTGTATAGAAATGAAAAACATTAAACACTACTACCACATATCTAGCTAAAGTACATATACACAGTTGTGTGTCCTGTTTGTCTGTTTTTCTTGGTTTTAATATTCTTTGTTTTCGCTCTCCTTTGTATGCGTTTCTTCCTGAAAACTTTGATGTAGAAAGTCTTGTGTGATCTGTAAAGAGAAGCAGACATAATAGCATGGTAGGAAGCACACTGTACTTGTAGAGAAAGTGAAAATTAAATTGTGGTGTATTGTAGTGGATGTGTGTGAAATAAACCTTCAAGACATTCTGTGGTACAATAAAATACCGTACTGACTTGAGCAAACCCCCTCTTTTGAGTCTTTCCCTCAAATTAAACCGCATGGGGCTATCTGGGCTGCGTATAAGGCTGGTGAAAAGCAAGGAAAATAGAACATTGAGCTCTTGGTCTGCTCATGTGAGTAACGTGTTATACAACTTAGTATCGTAATGGCGTGTGTCTTCCTTTATTGCATTTCTAGTTTTGTGGAATGAAATTAAAGTAGGTTATTTGTCTACGAGAATGTTGAAAGAGTATCATGCAAGTAAACTTACCTCACATTGTCTAATTTTGTGCCGTCACTATTCGTGAAGACAAATTGTTCCGTGCCTTTTAATGTGAATGCAGTGGCTACTCACCATTTAAAATGTGAGAGACGCTCATTGGCTTTCCATGATAGTATCTAGGATATAGTAATAGTACAATACAGTTTATATATTAATTGACGGTTGGAGAATCAATAAGAACCTGTAAGAAATAATTTATGACAATTCCAGTATCAAAACTTTTTCACGATCCAGTAGCACACACTTGTTTCAGAGTGTCCTAGCAAACAATTTACTTTCGAAGGCTTTTGCACATAAATATTTATGGAAAGTGGAAAAGCTTCATATACACTTGAAATGAAAATAAATACTATAAAATCTCTCTTAAGTTTCACAAATGCAGTACTGAAGTTTCTTAATGTTTTGGCAGTTGAGTACCAGTTTGTTATAAACCACTCTCCTATAAAAAGCATGCATGTGAATGCGATAAAAGGTATAGCAATGCAATGTGAATATTTATAATATATGAAGTGAAATAGCTACCACATTCTCTTCACCCATCCAAACCGTCACTTTTCATCCATCCATTGTGGCTAATGATGATCGATTGCGGCTAATGATGATCGCGAAAAGTTAATGATGATGGCTAATGATGATCGAAAACAATTAAATACTACTACCACATATCTAGCTAAAGTACATATACACAGTTGTGTGTCCTGTTTGTCTGTTTTTCTTGGTTTTAATATTCTTTGTTTTCCCTCTCCTTTCTTTACGTTTCTTTCTGAATACTTTGACGTACCATATCTTGTGTGATCTGTAAAGAGAAGCAGACATAATAGCATGGTAGGAAGCACACTGTACTTGTAGAGAAAGTGAAAATTAAATTGTGGTGTATTGTAGTGGATGTGTGTGAAATAAACCTTCAAGACATTCTGTGGTACAATAAAATACCGTACTGACTTGAGCAAACCCTCTCTTTTGAGTCTTTCCCTCAAATTAAACCGCACGAGGCTATCTTGGCTGCGTATAAAGCTGGCGAATAGCAAGGAAATTAAAACATTCAGGTCTTGGTCTGCTCATGTGAGTAACGTGTTATACAACTTAGTATCGTAATGGCTTGTGTCTTCCTTTATTACACTTCTTGGCATTATTAGGGTTGGTGTTGAATGAGGACCTGCAGGACACAGGCCAATAAGATAGCTTTAATATCCATGCATCTACAGAGAGTCTGGCTGAACTTGCTATGGACGAAGCACTCTACAATTTTTATTGGAGGGGCAGATCACAAGACAATTCCTGTACATGGCAATCAGTAACATTTCAGCTATCTTAGAGGGAAGATTAAATAATGTGTCTTACTATTATCTTGCCTACTATACATTAGTCCTCTTACACCGTGTGATATGTAATTTCTTAGCGCAGCCAACTTGCCACGTTAATATAAATACTACACGACAGACTTCTCACTGAGTTTCTACGTTAACTACACAGATTTACCGAGGGGGGTAGGGACAGGGTGCAACACCCTCCACTTTTGTCATCCATTCTGCAGCAGTTACATGTTTTCGTAATACTAAGCGGGGCAGGTGGATGGTTTACATGTGGTGTAGACATGCCTCTTCTTATGACGTGCTAGCATCACCTAACGGTGGCAAAATATAAAACAGGATGATTAAGTTTGAGTGCAGTCCCTGAATTCACATTTTCGGGAAAATAATCCAAGGAAATGTGGGGCAACTCTAAAACTGATGAAATTAAGACACTGGGGTCCACAGTGAGAAGTCGAGAAATTTTTACATTGGCCAACAATTATGTACGTCCTTCCCCCGTTTATTATTATTTTACGTATAATATTTATAGGAGAAGCACATCACCGAATAATTCTCCAACATGAGAATGAAATATCTTTACATATCGCTAATAGATTTGAAAAATCTTGGACATTCCTTATTATAAATAATCTTAACAGCCAGACATTGCTGGGACAATAATACTCGCTTTCACAGTTGTAACAACTTTACAACATTGTAGCCGTGTGCCCTTTTCCCCTGTAATGGGCCTCCCAAACTTAAAATTGATATATTTATTAATCTCTACAATTAGTCATCATTCACCTCCATTAGCGTTTCACCTCTCTCCGTTATCTGTTCATTTGGCATTAACTCCTATTCCTCAATAGTAGCGTCCTCCTCTACCTCCGTTGTTCCTTTTCCCTCTATCTCCTCCTCCTCAAATGAAAATTCCCCTTTAAAAGTTCCTCTAGCATTGCTTGCTCTTCCAAATCGTTCATGGCTTTTTCCACGTTTCATCGTGTCCTTTCTAAAGCTGCGACTTCTTCCCTCATGGTCTGCACTTCCTCCAACAATTTTGATATACCCCTCATAGCCACTTCCATGCTTTCCCTCATTCATTTCAACTTCATGTCAGCTCTTCTAATTTCCGCACCCATTTTCTTCAGCATAATCTTAGCTCTTAGTTTTGGCTCCATTTTAATTCTCCGTTATCCACAATTTCCTTTCCACGAATAACCTTAACAACAAAGAACACTTTGTTACTGACTATTTTATACACTCATTTTATGCCAACACTTATTGCTTATGTTTTCCGACCTCACCTCCCTTTGACTCAATACCGACTCGTGCTAATAGCTCTCTGTATTCCCACCTTGCCACTGCTGTTTGTATGGTAAGCAAAATATCTCCCTCAATCAACAATCACAGAAATAAAATTTCACAATCTATCACTTTTATTCTCTCAATACTGACATCACACTATTATCAATGAATGTTACAGTATACTTCCTTATAGCCTGGGTTATTTGCACCCTCCCCCCATAGCAGAGCGTGTTGTGCTTGACCGTTAATTCTCTAATAAGCCCCCCTGGCGGCGTATTTTAAAGAATTTTATAGGGGCTTACAAATTTTCTTGGTAGTAAGTCAAATTCCATTCATTGATTGTTCTATTCATAAGCAACTGTTTCTTCTTATAGATTTTGGTGCACGCACTGGGTTGTTTTCTAAAGGACATACAATTTTTGCGTAATTACTTACTGGCTGCTTTTCCTTTTGTAACTTTGCAGTGCACAGAATAAGACTCAAATAGCTACGTTCACATGCATTGGTGGGGCGTATTGGAGGGGAAGAAGGCTAAGTTGAGGATTTATGCCAAATTTCCGTAGCAAAATAGCGTGCTTCTGTATATTACTTTTATAGCTTCACTTTAATCAACACCAGCATTTTGTTTTCACAGTTTCTCATGACCTGGCATGTTCTACTAATTACTTTCAAATTCTTAAAACTAGAAGTCGAATTCAAGTATACAAGATTTCGAGAGAAAATTAACCTGTATAGTAACGTTAAGAATATGTGAAGAAAATAACAGGCTCATCTTCCGGAAAAGTTAAGAGCATTGAGGCTCAGGCACAAGGAGATTTTTTATAGCAAATTTATTTGCACGTGGCCATGAGCATATCCTCCGAAGCACTACTATATTGAGAAAACCACAGCGTTCAATAATACTCAGGGATTGTCCCGGGACACCCTATTTCATTGCAATTATGGCTTTTCCTGCTCTGCTCCAAACCATTCATCCTTTTCCTAAACACATGTGTTACCGATAACACTTTGCAGATCATCTGAGAAAATGCTATTAATGTTTTTCTTCCTATCTGTTCAAATTACCATTTTCTTATAAACCACTCTCCTATAAAAAGCATGTATGTGAATGCGATAAAAGGTATAGCAATGCAATGTGAATATTTATAATATATGAAGTGAAATAGCTACCACATTCTCTTCACCCATCCAAACCGTCACTTTTCGTCCATCCATTGCGGCTAATGATGATCGCAAAAAGTTAATGAACTCGTTTCGTTGCCTGAAATGCATTTTGCTGTCTGTTTTAGTAGAGTTCTTTAATATTACAAACACAGTACTCATTATTATATTCGGATACTGTTATTTGATATGGCACCAAAGAACGATTTTAAAGTGGAAGGACTGCAATAATTGACTGTTAAAAGAAGATCAAATGCAGAGAAACTATGTGTATAGAAATGAAAAACATTAAATACTACTACCACATATCTAGCTAAAGTACATGTACACAGTTGTGTGTCCTGTTTGTCTGTTTTTCTTGGTTTTAATATTCTTTGTTTTCGCTCTCCTTTGTATGCGTTTCTTCCTGAAAACTTTGATGTACAAAGTCTTGTGTGATCTGTAAAGAGAAGCAGACATAATAGCATGGTAGGAAGCACACTGTACCTTTGGAGAAAGTGAAAATTAAATTGTGGTATATTGTAGTGGATGTGTGTGAAATAAACCTTCAAGACATTCTGTGGTACAATAAAATACCGTACTGACTTGAGCAAACCCCCTCTTTTGAGTCTTTCCCTCAAATTAAACCGCATGAGGCTATCTTGGCTGCGTATAATGCTGGTGAAAAGCAAGGAAAATAGAACAGTCAGCTCTTGGTCTGCTCATGTGAGTAACGTGTTATACAACTTAGTATCGTAATGGCGTGTGTCGTCCTTTATTACACTTCTAGTTATTGTGGAATGGAACTAAAGTAGAGTATTTGTCTACGAGAATGTTGAAAGAGTATCATGCAAGTAAACTTACCTCACATTGTCTAATTTTGTGCCGTCACTATTCGTGAAGACAAATTGTTCCGTGCTTTTTAATGTGAATGCAGTGGCTACTCGCCATTTAAAATGTGAGAGACGCTCATTGGCTTTCCATGATAGTATCTAGGATATAGTGATAGTACAATACAGTTTATACATTAATTGACGGTTGGAGAATCAATAAGAACCTAATTCCAGTATCAAACACTTGTTTCAGACTGTCCTAGCAAAAAATTTGCTGTCGAAAGCTTTTGCGCATAAATGTTTATGGAAAGTGGAAAAGCTGCATATACACTTGAAATGATGACGAATACTGCATTGAACTGAAGTACTGAAGTGTCTTAATGTTTTGAGCAGCTGAGTACGAGTTTGTTAGAAACCATTCTCCTATAAAAAGCATGTATGTGAATATATGGTGTGGGTCAGGGGCGCCCAATTTTAACGCCAAGTAAGGAAGGCCACACACACTAAATCCAAGCTCAATACAAAGAAGGGACTCGTCCTATAACCTAACTTACCCTTACCAGAAAAAGTGCCGACAAGAGAATTGATCTGCACGTCTCTCTATCGCCATATCAAACACAGAATGAAGCTCCACCTGTATCGCATGTCCTTCTAATCCATTAACAACAAACGAACGTAATTCTCGTCCCCAACAATAGTGCAATGAAAATGCCATACTGTTAAAGTAGAAACTCTCATCCCCTCTCTCTCCCAAACGCGCACCAAAACCAGACCACCTTTTGGTTGTTGCACATCTACGGCACACGGGGAACACGTGGGCGAATTTTTGGGTGAATAGAGCAAACGGTGAGGGTCGAGTAGATGTTACTAACTCCTCCGGATTTGCCCCATTTTACCTCATTTGCATTTCATTTGCATATCTGCATATAAGTATATAGAGATTTTTAACACAGAGGTGATGACAACAGCGTGGCGATGGAACAACATGAACTGTGGATGACTACAAAGAACAGGAATCAACCAGAAATGAATGACACACTACACAGCATTACGTAATTAGGAAACAAAAGACAAAACTAGTACTCTAACACAAGGTAGCAAGCATAACTTTGAAATATGTTTAAGTCTGAACGAGTTAACCTGTCAAAAAATATTAGTTTTTCAGATTGCTAATTAATTTTTTTCCATCAACAATTGGTTATAGATCAAGTTGAGGTTTTTTACCATTTCTATCAAACTGTATAGCATTACCGTTAAGTCTCAAAACCTCAGCTTTACTTTATCTCCTTCAAGTGTAAAAAAAGTAGCTATGTACACTACATTCCCAATCCGTACCTTTTTTTGGTTATAAGTGCAAAATTTCGAATGGTTTATTTAAAGGTCTTAACTCTCAAAAAGTATTCTAGAGTGCTGATGGTGATGGATGCTGAAGGCTTGCTAATGATCATTAGTGATTGCTTTTGATTTGCTCGTATATAAAACAATGTTATTTCAGAAAATTACAAATGAAAAGACACCAAATATGTATTCAATGGTAATTGTCAAGTACTGGGATCTAGAAGTCTGGGATCTAGAAGTCTGGGATCTAGAAGTCTGGGATCTGGGACCTAATGGATTGTATTTATTGTTTAGTTTAGCTTTGAACACTTACTTGCGAGAACTTACGTACTATGACACATCTACTCATGATCTTTGAAGTTGTTTTTGCTCTTGTACGCATTTATCGAACGAAGCTTTCTGTTTCGGCGGCATATTGATAATTGGAACAAGATTGGAAACTCAACTCCAATAACCCAATCCTGGTCACGGCACCAAATTGTGAATAACAGAAAGCAATTTTGTTAAGTATGTACAAACTTATGACAAATATATACAAAAAACAACTTCAAAGATCATGAGTAGATGTGTCATAGTACGTAAGTTCTCGCAAGTAAGTGTTCAAAGCTAAACTAAACAATAAATACAATCCATTAGGTCCCAGATCCCAGACTTCTAGATCCCAGTACTTGACAGTAATCCTTCTTCTGAGAATTAAATTTAGGAAAAATTTCATCATGTGCTTCTAAATCAAAATCTAAATCATACTTCTAACAATCGCATTACGCATTTCCATCATATAACCCTCCACAGTTACATCAGTGGATTTCATTGGCAATGGTTTTGAGAAATAGTGAAAAAAAGTTTGAAGTCTAAGTCTTTTCGTGAGATTCATCATCCCATAAATGTCTACACCAGCACAAAATCTCTCAGCATCATCTTTTGTGAAAAGAATATATGATCCTTTCTTCACAGAGATAAATGGTGGAATTTCATCTGTCATTTTCCATCATCTATGCAATGTTTTTAGGCGGACTTACCAACTCCTTGACGATGGAAATAAGCACCACCATTTCGCTTCGCAAGTCCGCTACCGTGGCTTGAAGGCTTCCGAACCGTACGTGAGAAGCAAGTTTTCTCTTGGAGCTGGTTGTCTTTGGTGGTGGGTCATTTGGTGGTGGGTCTTGGCTTTGTCCCTCTTCTTGGGCTGTTGAGGCCAGGTCGGAACTACTGCACTTTGATAATGGCTTGACGTGATGAATTTTTGAGTGTGTCGTATGCGAGTTGAAACAAGCGCTGGGAAAAAACTGAAGGACGGGACTTGTGGTTTGTGATTTATTGCTATCGAGAGTGAGTTGAGATAGCCAATAGGAGGATATCTCTAGTCAGAATGTAATTAGCTGTGCTCTGCACAGCGAGCTTAGATGTGGAGAGGAGGCGAAGGAGAGTTTCATCTATCAGTTTATTCAACACACTGACTAACGTCATGTTGAGCAAGTCATTGGTTCTGATTATATGCAGAGTCAAGGGCATATCATTCATAGAAATCTCTTTCCATGTAAAACAGATCTTCACTCTCAATGCTTTCCCCTTATTTCTACAAAGTGTAGTATGACTTTTCTCTGTCATTTGCTTCAGGTTAGAATTGGACATCACATAATATAAGGTTATCACATGCATTGTAGTATATGTTTGTGTTGAGACCAACTATTAGCAGTTCCAATCCAGGATACTCTACTATATCTTAACCAAGAAAAGGTCCTTTTCCGAAGAAGTCCAGTTTGTTTGATGCCACTTTTAAAGCAAGAAATATATATAGATTAGAAATGTTGGAAATGTTAAATTGTAAAAAGTGTGATTGATCATGTGAAGGGGCCCATTGGATGCTTTATGAGTGTAGACAATAGGTTGCTAGGGGGATAATAATAGGTTAACATGGGAGAACAATAGGTTGCTAGGAGGAGAACAATAAGTGCTCGGGTTTGCAGCAACAGGTGGGCAAGAAGGCTAATAGGAACACTACTAGGGTTAGTATATTCACTCATCTGAATTCATCGATCACTACATCATTCAGGGCAATTCTTTTGCTGCTATTAGGCACATAAATGCCATGCTTTTAGTACTAACTTTCCTCTTTTATTTCAACTTAAAGCAGGCTTGAGACACCTTTTCTGTGAGAGGGCCACATCCGTCAAACCTTTTCTTGAGGTAGGCCATGGACAACGGCAAATACATCTTGGTGCAAAAATTAAAAAGTATTCTGGAAGCACAGCAGGTTGAGCTTGAAATGCCAACTTTAGAAATTGTTTTATCAATTTGCAAGTAAAATAGAAACAGCATCCTTTACATGCTGTATAAAACCTGAAAATGCTATTTCTTGTATCGCAGTTCCCAAATCTGGATAAAAATGTGAGAAACAATAAAAATCTGTGGCATGGGCAAAATAGGAAACATCCAGGCAGAGGGCAGAAGTTGGTTTCTTATAAGAATGGTATTGTAGGAGCGCATATCAAAAGCGTATAGTAGGAGCGCATATCAAAAGTGTATAGTAGAAGAGCATATCAAAAGTGTATAGTAGAAGAGCATATCAAAAGTGTATAGTAGAAGAGCATATCAAAAGTGTATAGTAGAAGAGCATATCAAAAGTGTATAGTAGAAGAGCATATCAAAAGTGTATAGTAGAAGAGCATATCAAAAGTGTATAGTAATGCAAGAAACTGAAACCTGGTGCTAGTTACTTCGGTGATATGATTCTATCTCCTGTGTATCACAAAAATTACCTTTCTGGACCAGAATTTGCGCGTGGGCCATAGATAGCTCACCACTGCCTCAAACGGAAATGAAGTATAGTTGGCATAGATGACATAGAAGGCAGAAAGATATTAGAATGAAACTGTGAACAAGCACTGATATTAGTATCAGATTATCTAATATTCTACAATCCCATCGATACTAAGTAAGAGCCTAGAGACAACAAGTCTGAACTCCTTAAGAGAAATGGCAGTTTGAGCTTGGTTTTAAGATCAGAACCTCAAATTAAGAGCCCCAATTTGACACTGATACCATTGATATATGCTATCTCAAGCTCTCAAAGGAATGTTTGAAATTTGTTAGAGATAGCAAATACTTGATGAAATTACTAATGTGAGTGGAAGTTAAAAGTGGTTTGGGCTAAGGAATGTTCAAAATAGCAGATGGTTGAGATGCCAAATTTCCGATTATATTGCAATGTAGGGTAAAGTATGCTTGTAACTACAGTAGTGAAGTATTTAGACAATTTGATTTAGATCAGTGATTCCCAAACTTTTCAAATTACATGACGGTCCCCTGCAACATAGTTTTTTGAATGAGAATCCCCTAGAGAGATAAATGTAAACTTTGCTGAATAACCGTTCACAAAAATCCATACATAAACAATGGAGCGGGCTGCTAACGTAGCGAGTCAAGCAATATTCTATTAGAGAATGCTCCTCTGGTGCTCCCATGTAGACTCTTCATGGTCCCATCAGGGACCTGGGGCCACAGTTTGGGAACCACTGGTGTAGTTAATGAATAATGTTGGTGTAGATAATGAATATTTATGATGATGGTGATTATGAAAAATACAGTTGAATCCCGTTAACCCACGACTCGTTAACCACGGTTTTGCTTAACCCGCGGCTTATCCTTGGCTCCTAATATGTTTTAAACATTTTATTTCTGATTTGTTATATAAATATGGATTCTTGCGGAAACTAACTGAATATTCGCCAGTTATTGTTTCGGTACCCTATTATCTCCCACTCACGTGTATTCAAAGCTGTCCAAACGATTTGACCTTGGGGGTGAACTCGCGGTTCACTTAACCTGCGGGGGGCAAGTCATGGACCCCAGAGACCGCGGGTTAACGAGATTCCACTGTATGTTAATTCTATCGATGGAGATAGTGCATTTTAGTGTGGTTATGGTAGTTATAGTAAAGAATATGATTATAGCAGTATTACTATGTTGTGTTATATGTTATTTGAAAAACCTGTAGCTTTTCTGAAACAAAGCATCAAAGTTTGTTTGTTCTTGAAAGTTGTTTTCTTTGTTTAGAACTCCTGATTCTCATAGTGTGATTTTTGCTGGGGGTTGCCCACCCTGATCGATGCCTGCAGCTATAGTGTGTTATTGGGTTATTCATTTGACTCCCAAAATCGCTCAACTTCGTTCCAGACCTCAGTATTGGTTATTTTCATGCCCATTCATGTTAAAAGCGATCATGGTAGTAGGGAGAGACAGATCCAGAGGGAGGGGGGATGAGTCAAAGGAGCTTGAGCCTCAGTCAAATATTCAGGATTAGGATGTGAAATTCTTTCTCATGGAAAGTTTCGTGGGGGCTGTTTGCAGCATGCTTGTTTATGATTCTAGTTAGAGATGAGATTTGCTGTTATACACTGATGATTCTCAAGTAACTTCCAAGGTTGTTGACTCATTTATGACCTTGGTCATAAAAGACCTCAAAATACATTTATATTAATAACCTGACAACTTGATATCTACAGGTCTCATAATAGTAGTGACGCTTTGAATAAAAAACCGTTGACTTTAGGTTGGGCAGGTTCCCTTACTGGCAAGTTCCCTTCTTTGACACCAATGCCATTTCTCATGATGGCAGTATTTGTAGTAGAATAAATGCAGTTGCTGCTTGGTGGGCTACACATGACTGCATGTTGCAATTCTCACAATGTTTCACAGAATTCAAGCCCTAATACCTAGTGAGGACCATCTGTTGCATTAATGTACGATGCCGAGGAGTGCGGCGAGCTACTTTTCTGCCAACTTCCCATGGGGGATATATTTCTGTCTCTAGTCGAAAGCCGATCATTTGCTTCGTTCATTGCATGATTGCTTGTGTATAACGAGGAGTACTATTGGATGGGAGATTTCCGGGTTGAAAGTTCCCCCCGGTGTTGCGGTCAGAGTATTGTAAGAAAGAAGGTGCTAGAAGTATGCTAAAAGTTTCAGCCCGCTTTTTGCAAGCGAGCTAGGACTATTCGAACGATAATCATTTTCGTATAATTGCAAATCAAAATAGTTTATCAAGCTGAAAGTAGCAAGAAGCAGATCCCTTCGGCAAATTAAAGTCAGAATGCAGTGTTCAGATAGGATAAACATAACATTACTGAAATCCTAAGTAAGTTCTTGGCAGCCAGTGGCGATTCTACGAGGGTTAGGGGACCACGACCCCCCAGAAATTTCTTGTTCACTTCGTTGGCCCCTCACTTTTCGAGGAAGGTATAAATTCTTAATTTCACATAAATAGTGTGCTGCAAATAATCGAGAATTGGGAATCTGCACATGGAATGAACATGATACTGTTCGACTGCTACTGTTCTTTGACTTATACAAATCGTCTCTCTAGTTTTCTTTGTGTCTTTTGACATTGCATGTAAGCAACAGGTTGTAGCAGACTTACAAATGTTAATGCCTATCTTGCGTTTGTACTCCTTTGCGTTATGTCAGCGTCCTGTAATTTTATTTCTGTCTCATTTTGCTTGCTTTCCTTCACTGTTGCTCTTTCATTTACATAGCTTTTTCATTTATACAGCACCAATCTCTGTGCACAAAAAGGGCGTTTTCTCAGGGTAAAAAGAGCATGGTCAAAAATTATGACCAGACCCCGCCCTTCTTTTCTCGCCCAGGATCCACGGCCCCCGGAAATTTTTCAAGCTAGAAATGCCCCTATTGCCAGCTTTTAAAGGTAAGTGTATATATGAAAGAAAATTTGTCAATGCTCGTAAGCTCAAGTGATAAGACTTCGTCAGGGAAGAGATGACTCGACAGTTTTTTGACGAACCCTGTTAATGTTAGCCAGTAAACATTGTTTCAACCCTTCCTGCATGAAGTGCAAAGGGAGATACAAACGAGTATGATCTTGGTGAAGCGAGTCCTCGCGCAAAATTCTCTTGGGTGCATGATAGACGGGGGATTGGAATAGTCCGGGGTTGGAAAAGTCCCCAAAACCTAATTAGCGGGGGGTTGGGAAATGACCAAAAATGTTGTAGAAATGGCTATAATTTTTATTACTAATTTAAATCAAGGTAATATTGCCAAGTCCACAGAACGCAATAACGCTCAACCATACAGCACATGCGATCAGCGTACTTTCTTACGATACGTGTCAGTTGCAAGTCAATGTATCTCCTTTAAAAATTGCCTTGGTTGAGATTATACTTCCAAAACATTAATGAGCAGGGGGGTTGGAATAAGAATGTCTTGGGTGGAAAGGTTTTGAAAACTTAATTAGCGGGGGAACGTCTATTAGGCACCCAAGAGCATGTACTTTGACCTTGGTTCAATTTTTAACCAAGCTAAAGTTGCAATCTGGATAGTCGATTCAAACTTCAGCCCGGGTAAAGCTAGAAACGCGCCGAAATCTCACATACAATCAGGTCCTTAGGCCGGTAGAGCTCAAAGCCAATTATTGGCCAGAGAATCATTTGCCATGCGCGAACCATGCCCTACCCAAAATGAGGCAAATTGAAAATACGTCTTCTGAGCACGCTCATAGCTTCTCTCTTTGGGAAACGACCCTTAACTTTGGCCTCAGAAGGAATCGTAACCCCAACATAAACTAGCCTTAACATCCTGCGCAAAATTACTCTGCGCATAGCCGTGGTACTTAAATTACTTAGCAGTAACTCGACTCACCATTTACTGTTTCCTTGCATTAAAGAGCAGAGGTATCCAGAGGCAACATTGCAAAAACATGAAAGAAATCTCAATTGTCATTTTAGTGGCAAGTGTGCACTATGGGGCAGCATTGCCTCTTGGGCGACAGGATTCAGATATCTTATCAATTTCCAACCCTGAAAGCAATATCCTCAATAAAAGAAATCGTGATGAGTTTGTATTTACAGTTAACCCACCATCTCCTACTGGATGGGGCCGTGCAAAGAATGTAGCAGACGAAAGACAACAGTTCACTAATGCAAACTGGAAAATTTACGGATTTGCCACCAAGCCTGACTCTGAGGGAATAGCGTACGTCTCTGTCTATCTCAAGAGGCCATACTTTGTGAGGGCATTTGCAGTGACTGGATATTCAGGAGGCTCGAACAAACCAACTGGGTCGTTTTTCCTTGAAGGATCGAACGATGGAAATGATTGGAAGATGGTTGCAGAAGGGAAACCAGAACAGTGGCATGCACCTGGTACATATCCATTCCGTCCGAGTCAAATTGTGAAAGCATTATATCCAGGACGATACGAGTATTATCGTGTAATAGCCAAGGGATGGACCAATGTACAATGATACATGAATGTACAAAACTGGGGACTTTTTACATGATTCTGAGGTTGTAGTAAACGAAAGAGACATCACAATATTCCTTATCTATCTATATTTGCACTAGCGTTAAATTTTTGATTTGCAGTTTGTTGGGAAGGAACTGTTTATACTGCCCTTCTGAATTTGTTTGCATTGCTCTTCTGAACTGATTCTGTTATTTTGCAATTCTAATCATTAGGTCATTGCAGAAAAACTCTCATTCAGAACCCTGCTTCAGTAATTTAGACAATATCGGGTATTCTGTTGTATATCATAGCTTGACAAATTAGTAATTGATAAAAGTACAGAAGGATATGACATCGATAACTTAGGCTCAATACCAGAAAAATTTAACAACATTGAGGCTCAGCAAAAGCTTAGGTATGCTCAGTGATGGCGCCAGAAAAACATTGCTGGGGGGCTAGAGCTGTCAAAGTACCGACAGTGAGCGGTGTCCAAAAATCCTTGCAGACAATGCCTCTCGTATTGCCTTTTAAAAAGAGTAAAAAAAGATCCCGGATTTTAGTACTTAAGTGACGACGATACATGGAAATTTAGGTGCCGACGGGGGGCTAGGAAAAATTTTGGGGGCTACAGCCCCACGCTGGCGCCATCCCTGGCTATGCTGATAGAAAGAATGTATGTAAACGGGAGTATGACACAATGAAGTTGAACTTGCGATAAATGAGTAGGAGGTGTATTCATGCCAATTCGGAAGGATGGTTCAAGGATTTAACTGTGACTAAATCCCCAGAAAATTTGAAAGAGACTAAAAATTGAAAGTCCGACGAAGGAGTTCATATTGCGGTAAAATAGTACACCACAAACCAGGAAATGCTTCAAATCACTTCGAAAAGGGAAAAGCTAGGAAAAGGTTGTCAAGGCTTAGCTTAGGAAATCGACGCTCATTGACAATCTCAGTCACTGTTCATATTGTGGAACTGTTGGTAAGGAAATACAGCTCAGAAAGGAAAGGAAACTGTTCACAATAACAATAGTATTTTGTTGAAAACGTCTTATTGCATATATATTACTAATTAGAACAGCAAGCCTCTCAAATACATGGTATTGTATAATTGGCTTAATCATAACATACATTGAAACAGAAACAGTCAAAGCAAACAGATAAAGGAGTGGGGAAATTGAATAGTTAGAGTTTCTGAGTTAATCCAAGGCTTCCTTCTTCGACAGAAGATATAGTAGCTGGATCTAATAGAAATATTTACAGCTTTCATAGTAATAACACAAAAAGTTTATTCTGAAGTAATAATACATCATTTATCATTTAGTGATAAGAACTCCCATGCCATTAAGCATTTAAAACGTTCTAGTACTTGCAGAGCTAGCTGCGATGAAAACTGCTTTGAAGTGCTGGACTCTACTAGCATTCATATAAACTCAGGGTTAAGGAGGACTTGCAGATAATGTGGGAGGAGTCTAACTTAAATAAGCAGTTACAGCATTATAATGTTTAGTGACATTTTTAACCGTTACATTTTTTCGTCGTTACCTTAGTTCTTTTGTAGATTTACATAATAATGATAATAAAAGAATCAAGACCAATATTATATATTTACAATATTCATGTATCTAAGTTGCAGCTAACAGTTTTCATTCGCAACATATGACATCATAGGTTTCTGTTGCGACTTCTGTTCCATCCTTCATAGTTTAGTGGACAAATATTAGGTACCAAAATCGACTTGGATTTTCCTTTCTTGTCAATATTTTCTAAAAAATAGACCGCATTTTCATTACTTTGTGGTAGTTTAAAATTTTAAACCATTCCTTCGAACATTTTTGCTTTTTTTTGCTTGCAAGGCTTTGCATTTACAGAGACTTGGAGATACAAACAGATCATCGTAGTTGCCCTTTCGTGTCCTGTCATGACCTGGGCATGCAATGACAATACTGAGAAAGTTCACTCGTATCTCCTCATTCTTAGTCACTCTTGTGAATTCTGATATTGTTTAAGGTTGGACTCATGCTGTCGGCCTGTAAACAATGAAATATGTCAGAAAGGCAGTTTAAACAAACGACCATTTATGACTGGGGGAATAAGGACTTTGTGCGAGTGTCTATTGGACTTCTCTGTCAAAGTCATTATTCTCTATAAAGATAACTTGCACCTGGATGGTGATGTGCTATTTTTAAAATACAACATTCCTTGGAAAATGTTAGTCTGCATCCCTTTGCACAAAAAGAGCATCAGCATTATTGAATTTTTTGAAAACTTCTCTGCTGCCAGTCATTCATTGGAAAAAAGTTTAGTCTGCTGGATTTGCACGAATAGAGGCTTAATAATTCATTGGTGTTATATTTCAAACTTTCTTTGCTGTTGGTTATTTACATTATGGTAACATTGTAATAGATAGAACCAACTAATTTATATTATTTTATACTACACACAGCCAGCACAATCATGCTGGAAAGAACATCAGCACTGGGTACAATGTATCATCATATATGCCTTGTTGTAAACTTTATGATCTTGTGGATTAGTGCAAGACTTGACAATAACTAAATTTCTCGTTGGATATATAACAGCATTAAATCAACCTAATATTTACAGTAATTAATAAATCTTGTTCTTTTGAAAGTCTTAACTCAAACTTGTAGCTCTTTACCGGTGAACTGTAAACTATAAACTCTGAACTCGTAACTATAAACTCGTAATCTTAAACTCTCAATCTTAAACTCTTTACTGTGAAGCGTAGACTGCTAAACTATGAACGACTGCTAAGCTTAAATATACGACGAATAATTGCGGAGGAGTGCTACACGTGACCAAGTATGCAACATGCCTTTTCCTGACCAGGGAAGTCGCAATGTGGTATCATGGGAGCAGCAACCCCTCCCCACTAAACAAATTCCAAATGATAGCCCGTCAGCAGCTCAATATAAAAAATTAGAAAATTGTTTGTTGGCACCTTGACTTGCCGAAGATGGAAGATGATTTTTGAGGTTGTGTTGAAAACTAATTCTTCAGTCCAATTATACGTTTTCTATAAGTGTTTATAAGAAAGTAGTGTTCGAGTGCTCTAAAAGTGAAAAAGTAAGTTATCTGTGTAAAGTACTATATATGTTATTCTGGCTACTCCTCACCATACTTTATTCTGTTATTGACTATGATTTATCATTATTTCAGGAGAAAATGCGACTGTTGACACTTTCCATTAGCGCACTTGCGCAAAACATTGAGGCTCAAGTACTTTTGTTTAGATAGTCTTACGAAAGTCTTCATACTAGAATCTGAAGAAAGTTTCAGTACTGGGTTAAGGTCAAGTCCCTGGCTGTTCATGTTCTGGGCTTGCAATGATATCGATGACATTTACGAAATTCAATAGCATTTCCTCATACTCAGTCAATTTGGAAAAGTCAAATGCTGTTCAAAGTTCGATCTTCATATTGATGCAATTTTTCCTCACCTAGTCTAGTAGAAGGCTACTATGCAGGGACTCCCAAGCGCACTTGCTCCACGATATTTAGTTCATGGTGAGACTTGAAGCAGGGGTGGTGCCAGAGAAGGGCTAAGGGGCTATAGCTCCCTGTCGGACTATATTAGCCATCCGTTGGAAGGTGATAAACTGTTTTCTAGACCCCCATTTTCCTTCACAATGAGTATGGATAACGGCTATTCTGGTACATGCCGTGCCCCCTCATGTCCAGCTCGGGTCTTTTGATGGCCTAAATGTAATATTGAACCATGTAGCAACAAGTAGCTGATTACTTCGTAGCTTTACAGAGTGTCGTTTTGTAACACTTTTGTTTAATAATGTACTGTAAGATATTTCCAATGCAAAAAATATCGTGGCACAAAAAGGGTTGAAAACTGCTCCAGCAGGATGTAATTCTTCTACTCGTCTCATCGTTATTGCTACCACTGTACTGAGATAGTAGGATAGTCACCTAACAGAGCAAAATGAGTGTGGCAGCCAAAGGATTTAATTACTGTAAGGTTTGGCATCAGAGTCCCTCTCAGCCTGCAATGGTTGGCGCAGCCACTGCTTGCATGGGGTAGTCTAAACTCGTTAATTGATCATGCCTACGTTATGAAAAAGTTTATAAAATGGAAACTTTTATTTTTGTTCCAACTAAACATTCAACTGTAAACTTCACTTAATAAGGTAGTGTACAGGTGGCTACTTGGATAGGATAGTATAAGATACAGAAATAAACTAGCAAAGAAGATATCAATAATTAAACTCAAAATACAAGAAGTTCTGGAGAGTCCCAATCTTTATTTTGGCGGCAGAATATGTAGCATTTTGTATTTTTTTATGCATATAGGAAATTACATTAACAATTTTCCAACTTGACAAACTACTTTACAATACTACTAGGACGATACCAGGGAGTGCATAATATCATGACTATCCCCTGGCCTTTAAGGTACCCCTCCGGTCGAAAACTAACTTAAGTTCATAATTTGTGCAATTTTTGGCTCATTGATCACTTGGATTTTCGACCAGAGGAGTACCTCAACAAGAATCTAAATACAACAAGTAAGGAAACAGAATATCAGGAAAGGAGATTACAAATTATGATACCAAATCATTCAGAACGTTTGGAGGTGTGGATGTATTCCAGTGTTGCTCTGAGAATGTTTTGCATTTGAATCAAAGGATAACTGTTCATGGCCATAGAGGAAGACTTTTAGCAGCTCTTCATGTGAGAGGCGTATTATACCATGAGGCAAAAATATCGCATTTACACTACTGAGAAGATCATATATAAATACATCATAAGCGTGGCAGAGCAAGAAACAGTGTTCCGTGTCCTCGACACCGTCGTTTATTGCGCACAAGGGGTTCAAGATTTCTCTAAAATTATGCTTATATTTGTGAAAATTCAACTTACTTAGCCTAACACGTAGCTTGGTTAGTATGGATAAGCCTTTAGGGTCATGAATGCGGTAAACAAACGTTGATGGTGGATGGATAATCGACAATGGTTTTTTCTTGAATATATTTACAGAACTGAACAGTCTAATGTCAGTGTCTAGCCTATCCCATTCGGATAAGCAGTGAGGATAAAAACTTGATTTGAAGACTTGCGTTCTTGCTAGTATCTGTCCTATTGTAGCATTTCTACAAAGGTCATAGTTGGGTCCATGAAGGTGTGGAAGTGGATTTCTTGTGTAGTCTGGAGTTAAATTGTTGACTATTTTGTAGAAGAGTGCGAGGCGTTTACTACATCGTCGGAGATTTAATGATTCCCCATCAAGCTCGTTATACAACATTTCATGAGAAAGACCTCTCCAAGGGCAAGTTACTCCCAACGCAGTGGAATACTGGACAGACTCATGCCTTTCCATTTGATTAGTTAATACAACGCTATTACTACATTTGCAGATACTATGTGGGATATGATATACAATGTCACCATAATCTAAATGCAGTCGAACATAGAGTTTAAGCATTTCATTGGAAGTGTGTCTTGGTAGGTACTTTGAGAAAAATCTCAACACTCCTATTCTTTGCCTGGATTTAGAAATTGTGACTTTAATGTGACCGGCAAGAGATAATTTAGAATCTAGTATTCATCAGGGTGCCCGCTAAAAGGGCATCCTTTTACAAAACTTGTCTATCATATCATGTTCCTGTAAGTAAAGGGTATACTATATTCTGTGACAAATTAAAATTGATACGAAACCAATTTGATGGTTAGGACCTACAATGGCAATGGCAGATCTCTAAAAAACTACTATGAAACTAAATTCTTCACTTCATAGAAGGCTTAATGTAGAAATAATACTAATCTCTGTGTTACATCAGAATATGAAAGCAAGGAAGAGAACATCAAATGGTATCAATTGATGTAAATGGTCCTGATGGATAAACAATTCACAAGACAATAACCAAGCTCTGAAGTGTACAAATGCTCAATATTAGAGCAGCTAATACAAGTAGGAATACAAACAGCTCCAATAAAAGCCTGCAGAATAGAGGGGATTGAAGTATCCTTAAATATCAAGTCCTCTAGAGAATAGAGCATCTACAGTCCATTCCATTGCAGTTTGTTCTGGACACCACAAAATATTGATTGAATAGATTTCTGTCGTGGCATTCATTACATCAAACAATATACATAAATACCACTGTCTTGCTAAGGCAACAGCATATCTTACCATCCTGTAGACAAATGAATAACATTCTGAGGAATGTTAGATTGAGGAGTCATCAAACTGAATATTAAACAAAAAGTATTTCACATATGTTGATTTGCTTAAGAACTTGAGTGTAAATAATTGCTTTATAGAGTTATCATTGAAACCCATTCAGTATTAGGACACACAGCAAAACAATGTTTGTTCACAAATGTTTTCCTATTAATACATAAAACCTCAGAAAAAGTTCTTTAACTTGAGGATAGCAAATTGGTTCATGGAGTTGTCATTCGAAATCCTTTAAAAATTAGAACACTTTGTAAACATCTGCAGTACTTGTTAACAAAACTTCATCGCTCAATAAATCAAACCTCAGAATATGAAATCTGTAACTCTAGTGTAAACGATTGTATCCTAGAGTTAAAATTGAACACTATTCAGTATTGGAACACAGGGCAAAATCCTGCACTTGTTCACAAACATTTGTAAGGCATTGCTTATCAAACATTTATGTAATTTACAAAATGCTTTTCATTCAATTACTGATTTACACTTTTATTAGTTCTCTGAGTGACTTGTAGCAACTCAATTCCCTACTCAAACATTGAATGGATTGTATCGAGGATAAATGAAATTTCCAATTGGCTCACCCATAAGCCTTGTTTACACTAAACAAACCGGTTAGTTTAACCTTCGTTGGATTCTTTGTAGTGTAAACGCAACTAACCCGGATTCGCACAGGGTTTGACCCACTATAAACTGATCCTGCAACAGAGGTGGGTTCGCTCCGAGTTCTTCCCAGGTTAGTTTCTTTAAACATAGTGTAAACGTAAATTAGAGGCGAACACGGGGCAATTTTACTATTCGCACATACACGTTTTAAATTGTAGCTAAGTGTGCCACTTTGATTCAAAAGTTTTTTCACTGATTGTGTTTGTAGATTAACAACTCTATTGAAATCGAAAACATTTTGCTTAAATGAGACAGAAGTTGAAAGAAGTTCAATTTGGGCTGATAATGATAACTATTATTAGTATTATTACACATTTTTAAGGAGGGTAGCTCATTCAGCTATGGCTGATTTTCAAGAGGTCTTCCATCTATCTACTTGTCTACGATACTTAAAGAAAGAAAATACATAAAATCAAAATTAATTTACAAAATCTAAAACTATTTTCATAAAGTGTACAATATATGGAAAAAATCATAAAAATGAAGAGTAATTTATTTAAATGTTGAAAGACATATGCTGGAGATCAACGTTCATGATGATTTTTTAAAGGACATTAGATCATTAGCTCGCTTTGATTGGTCTGGTAGGCTGTTCTACTCCTGATTAGAATTCAGGCTGACGAAATGATCCTTCAGCAAATAGATATTTGCTGAAAAAAGGCGGTTCTATGAGAAGATAACCAAACTATGGATAATCCCTTATCTTCTTTAGCAAGAAATCAAGAGATATTGACAGTTTGTTTGTAAGGAAGCTAAGAATGTTTTAAATTTTTTCACAGCGTAAACGGAACAGGGTTCGTCCCTGGTTCGCCCTAGGGCAAGCTAACTCGGGTTCACCACGGGATAGTTTGTGTAAGCTAACTCGGGTTCACCACGGGATAGTTTGTGTCTATATACTGGCGGGGTCGACATACGTCATCACTGGCCAATCTAGATAGCAGATTCCAATGAGAACAAACCTAACAAAATTTTCAGTCCTAACATCTTGATGATGCTGCATATCATTTTAATTTCATCATACCTCAACAGGTAACACGATTAGGTGTTACATTCCTACCATCCATCGTATTGACTTTATTTATCCAAAAGTAACTTATCCAGATATGCTTTTAACCACGATCCTTTTTAATTTTTGTCTAATGCAACAGTAGCTCAATATAACAAGTAGCCTTCCACCGTATCAAACAGTGCACCCCGCACCAACACTTACGTTTGCATTTATTAAAGTATCTTTTCTTGTCTACTCAGGGGATAATACGCCTGTTCAATCAACAGGCTTGAGAATACTTAACTGACACGGAGGCCCGCATGCATTGCCATTGCGGAAAATCCTCGCTCTGGAACTGAGACAGGAAACAAGGACGCAGTTACTCAATTCATATTCTTGTTTTCATTGGCTTGAGTAGCTAAGGGTCTTGATTCTCATTGGCTAGGCCTATTCTTTATTCATGTCCTTTGTTTGCCGCTGGTATAAAAGCCGCTGTTTGAATCATAACTTCAGGTTCTCATAAGATTTTCATGTCGTTAAAGCATACCAGTCGTTGAGAGGAAAACCTTGAAGACGTGTATTTGGTGTTTTGAGTAGGAAATCAAGTTTCTTAGAGTGGAAAGCGTCAAAATTCATCCTCCGGACACTTCAGGAATATTCGTACTGCATTAAGATGAAGCAAGGCTCATCAATTTGCATCGTGCTCTTTGGCGCAGTATTGTGCTTTGGGCAACACGATTCTGATGTCTTATCAATTGGAAATCCTGAAAGCAACATCCTTACCAAAACAAATCGTGGTGACTTTACATTTACAGTTTACCCACCACCACCTGCTGGTTGGGGTCATGGAATGAATGTTGCGGACGAAAAGCAATGCCTAAATCCTGCTACTTGGGCCACGTGTGGCTTTCAATCAGCTAAGATTACACAGAACATAGCGTATATCTCTGTCAACCTCAAGAGACCATACTTTGTGAGGGCATTTGCTGTGACTGGGTATCCACTTGGCTCGTACAAACCATCTGGGTCGTTTTTCCTCGAGGGATCAAACGATGGAAATGATTGGAAGATGGTGGCAGAAGGGAAACCAGAACAGTGGCATGCACCTGGTACATATCCATTCCGTCCGAGTCAAATAGTGAAAGCATTATATCCTGGACGATACCAGTATTATCGTGTGATAGCCAACGGATGGACAAATGGGTGGATGCTTATTCAAAACTGGGGACTTTTTACATGAATCTGACGTTGTAGCAAAAGAATGAGACATAACAGAACTCTTACTCTATATCTATTAATCTTAGCTTTCAACTTTTGACTTGCTGTTCGTTGGAAATGAAGCTAATCTATTGGTATTGCTCTCATGAAATGATTATGTTGCTTTACAATTCCAATCGTTATATTTCGTCTGAACTCATTGTGAGAATACTTTCTCATTCACAGCCGCATTTCAGTAATTCAAGCATTAGCCGGTTATAATAATATAATAATAATAATACGAATATTTATACAGGATAACCTATCAGCATAATTACAATGCTGTTATCTTAAGGGTCCTGTCATGAAATTAAAAGGAAAAGAACGTAAAGCTACAGTATGTGTTTACTGTTTTTAATTTTAATTATTTAGAGATAGTTTCTTCAAGAGAAATGTTTTGTGAAATGAAATGTTATTCTGTTTTAAATCATAACTTGACAATTCTCAGCAGAGCCAAATGTGCTTCTTGCCTATCCGTTAGTAAGCTCATAAGTTTTAAAGTGACTTTTGTAACACCATAAATTTACTTCATTTATTCTATATTGTTTTTAAACTGAGCCAAAATCAACAGTTTGAACAAAATTAGTTTAGTGGGCTTTACTCAATACGCACCATGTAGCATTTGATAGAAATACAGAAGGACGTGACGTATTAACGTTTCATCTGCGATGCATGAGCACGAGTTTTGTGTATAACTAAGATTTCAATATATTTCTTTGATATTCAGAGGACGTTTCACCGTTAGCAATGAAGAACAATTTAGGAATAATTTTAGGCTCAATGCTAGTAAAATTTAAGAACAATGAGCAAAAATTAGGTATGCTTATGGAAAGAATGTGTGTAAACGAGAAAATTACACACTGAAGATGAATTTGCGAAACGTGAGTAGAAGTTGTAGTCATGCCACTTCGGAAGGATGGTTCAAGGAGCAGAACAATAAAGGGGTCATCTCCATTTCTCTTGGAAGCTGACTTCAGGTTGAAGTCCGCCAAAGGAAGTTCCCATTGCAGTAAGGAAGAACACCACAAACCACAAAATGCTATAAGTTAGGGACAGCAATAGTTACGAAGTTCGTTCCGGTCTATGCTAATCTCTTTCTGGGTAGGTTGGAAGAAAGGTTGTAGGAAGCTTTATCGGACAAACCATGGGTCTGGATGAGATTCATCGATTATGTTTTTTTATCTGGACGCATGGGGAGGAGAAACTGAGGCATTTCATCAATTTTCTTAATAGTAGCCATGACACTATTAAATTCACTAGTGAGCATTCTCGGGAAACAATAAGCTTTTTAGATGTCCAGGCCAGAGTGGGGAGGGGGGGACTCTTAACAACGGATTTGTTTTGCAAGCCAACTGATACCCATCAGTTCTTGCATAGGAAATCCTGTCATCCGTGGCATAACAAGAAGACGATCGATCTCCTACAGTCAAGCCCTTAGATACCGTAGGATTTGTTCAGAAGATCGCCAATTTAAGGATAGTTCGAGTAAGTTGGCTGTATGGTTAAAGGAATGGGACTATGAAGAGTCACTAGTTAATGAGCAGATAGATAGGGTTGGGGAATTAGATAGGGAGGCTCTTCTGGCCAATGTCGATAAGGAAACCAACTCAGGGAAGTTGGACAGAATTACATTAGTGCTTACATTCCATCCAGCTCTCAACAGTGTTGGGAAAAACGTCAGGGATTTCCACTCTGTGCTTTCTAGCTCGGAGAAGCATAGGGCGGTTTTTCCTGAACCTCCGGCACTGCATTTTGACGCTGTAAGAACCTTAAAGATATATTGGTTAGGGCTAGGCTTACGGATAAGGATAACTGTTATGAAAGGGATTGTTCTCGTTGTAAAAAGTCCAGATGTCAAGTGTGTGCATCAGTAGATAAATGTGATAGTTTTCATTCCCATGTAACTAAGAAGGAGTATAAGAACAATTTTGCGTTTAATTATGATTCGTCTAATGTTGCTTATCTGTTTCACCGTGTTGTTTGTGGACTTTAGTACGCGTGTAGCACTAACATGCCATTTAGGTATAGGTTTAATAACCACAAGGCGTGCTATCGTAAGTTTAGTTCTGGGGGACATCCGTGTTAAGATAATAGTTAGACTTGTTCGGGGTAATAGGGTACGTGAGAGTTTCTGGCAATATAAGCTAGACACATTCACGCCCACGGGGTCTTAATGCTAGGCAAGTGGAAACATAGTTTGATGATTTATTGAGCTTAGCATTTTGAATTACTTGCACTGTATCTATTTTTAGTTTTGCTTTACATTATGGTTTATTATTGTACTAATTTATGGTCGCTTTTATAATGTTTATTTATTTATTTATATATTTGCTACATCTTTAGCATATTAGAATTCTCTACTTTCTATGTCTTTCTATGTATTTTTGTTTTCAGCTTAATTCCACGTGCTGCTATACTTATTCTATTGTCTCTGTTTTCGCTCTCTCGGCCCTGCAGAGATGGTCGTTCTCAATTTCAACAATGCCTCTCTGTCTTTAGTTACCCTGCATTTCCTTCTTTCTACCTAATGTGCTATCTAATGTAGTTCTCTATTGCTGCTTACGGTTTCCATTGTTAAGAGTTGGAATTTTTCTTGAGTGTCTATATAAATATATTTTTGTCTTTCGTCGTCGTGCATTGTTAGCCTTTGTTGGTGTTCATTATATAGAAGCGCTTGTACAGCTGGAGGGATTTTAACTGATGAAACCAAGGCAAAAAGTGTTAAGAGTTGGAATTTTTCTTGAGTGTCTATATATGTGTGTGTATATATATATATATATATTTACATATATATATATACATATATATATATACATATATATATATATATATATATATATATATATATA
>OLMO02000257.1:19596505-19637430 GCA_900291935.2 Cassiopea xamachana | reverse complement strand
TCGTTTACTAACTTGGGAGCATCTCAGCGGGAGACGTGATCGATTTATTCCATAAAATTTGTGGGAATCGAGCAAAATTCACCACAGCTCTATTCAATAATATTTGAAGATCCATTTTGAAATACTGGAAAACTCATACCCCACTATAGTGCTGTTTGTGTCATTCAATTTAACTGAAAAGCTTGAGAGTGCTAAATATGCAATCTGGATATGAAGGGAAAGAAAGTGGAAAAGAAAAAGGGAATCTAAGAAACATAGAACACTGATTGATTATTTCAAATAAGTTTTTGCTCACAAACATTTATTTCAAAAGAGTAAGCAATTTTATACATATTTGTTTCAGAAAAGGTTAACATTCGCACTTAGCATGTATATACTATTTATGGTGGAAATTTATTCAAAATTTTGACACCCCATCATGAAATAGCAAAAAGATTTGGCAGCGCAATAAAACAAGGCAAAAAATTTGACACCCTTTGAAAAATTCTTCCGCCTCTGTACCCAGCATTAAAAATGAGCATGACAGCTCCCTTAGCTATCAAGACTTCTTGGACAACTAAGCTGTCCAATTTTACATTTCCATTTTCAGCAAATTACGCGAAATCTAACATGAGAGCTTTGTTCATCTTGTTTTATTCATACACTCCATCAATTTACAAGCAGAATTAATTTACTGAACATACACTAACATTACCCTACTACACAGATGATGCTTCTGAGAGCAATGAAATTGTCCATCCAGGTGCCAAAAACGTGAAAAAGCTAACAAGCAAAACTACAAGTAATTTAGATACAGAACTACGACTTCAGGTAGCGTGCAGCCAAGTAATGTCCATCTCCTCTTGTTGTACATGTGCTGAATAAGAAGCACCGTATGCAATTGGGACCAGTTGAATCAGTGCCTTTTTCCACTGTATATGGTGCAAATAAGAAATAGCACTTGCACTGCACTGTGGAGTGCTTTTTATTCATTCTTGGAAATTACGTTAGAGTAGTCATTTTGCCTCTAAAATTTAATTATAGTGTTGTACCTTCGCTCAATGAATTGAAAGTTCTAGCTTGAACTTTCTTAAAGCTTATATATTTCAAGGCTTTTAACGTTTTTCTTCATTGACTTTTGACAAGCATCTGTCTAACCAATGCAGAGCAGCCGCGAAGGGTAGTGTTATGAATTGAATTGAATTGAATTGAATTGAATTACTCATGTGACATGGAGCATACACATGGATGAGAGGAGTTTCGAGAAAAGGAGTTGTGTTGAGAACACAGTGACGAACGAAGAGCTTTGAGAACAGGAAGAGAGAAGAACATGAATATTGAACATTACGCTTCGAGGAAACATTGAGTTGAGAACTCTTGGACTTATTTTGTGCATGGACTTATTTTGTGTATGTTGTTCCTGCTTTCCTTATTGATACATATACTTCAAAAACTTCAACAGGCGGAGTTATTCAGTGAACTCTCGATTCCCCAAGACACCAAATTAATATCGATAATCTTGGGGAAATATGAGCAATGTTTTCCGAACAGATAGGCGTAGTGACGTCACATTCCCTGGAAAAAGCTCTATCGGCATATCTGACCTCTTTTCCGAGAAAAGGTCAGATTTAGAGTAAATCTTTAGGCTAATTTCATATGTCGAAATAGGTGCTACTAGCATTCTTTTCACAATAACGGCAGTTTTTTACAGTTTCATCTGCACATCCTACGAATTTTTCACAAGCTTTGCACCTGGTTGCCAATTTCCTCCCAGCTGCCAGCATGCCAAATTTTAAATGCATCAATTGCAATTTTGTGTAGCAGTAGAAAAAAGCAGTTTTGTGGACTGAAGAATTGTCAAATTGTGTAATGATTTAAGCAGTTCCGTGGGGTGAGGGGTGGCGTGCTTTTTGAAGAGATAATTATTCGGTTTCAAATTAATACTAATTCAATATAGTATTCCTTGATTGCAAGCTACAAACAATTTCTTCTTGTTTTCGTGTTAAATTGCTCACCAAAAGCAAAAAGAGGAACTCATGAATTGCTACTTTTCTAAGCCCTTCCAATAACTTTATGGTGCAAAAAAGGGCTTTGGTAGCATTTATATCAAAAGGAAAGGATGTGGTTGTCAAATTGATTCTTGGAGTCTACAAACCAGATCCTCTCATTTTCCTCGTTGCCCCAACAGCATCCTTCCTTCCAGTTAAGCGTAGCTGTCACGTCCATCCTGTCGGTAAAATTTCAATTTATTGTATTTCGATGAGGAAGTGTCCTTTTGTCTCTCCTGCAAACGAAACCAACTCCTTAAAATTTTCCCCATTCCATTTAAAAGCTATTCGTTATTCGAAAAACTTTTCTGCTTTTAAGAATACATTCCTGTTAAGTATAGAAATTCCCAAGCATGCAGGAATTTCCCCATAATGATTACGCAACCAAAACAATGGTTTATCTTTCTAGACGTTTAGCTTCTGTTTCATACAAAGCTCTTTTTCGGTCCACCGATTTGCTTCAAAAATCTCTTTGTCTTTCAAGGCCTCCCAATTTGAGGACGCTTACTTTAAACAAAATATATATTCTCATCTTTTCTGAGAATTTTAGGAGATTTGTATTGTATGATACAAGAATGAATGTAAGCGAGATTTGTATGATTAGATTATAAAGAATACACGAGCAGGTTTCAGACAAAATATTCATTTAATGCCGTATATACCCTGACGTAATCCTTGTGTGGAATGCGTTTCTATTGTCATTACAGTAGTTATTCAGCCCGCCAGTCAAGCGTATTGCTCGATTGCAGAGAGGAAGAAACCAAAAAAGATTTAATGATTTGATGAACAACTTGCTGTTCAATTCATTACATGGAGATAAAACTAACCACAGTCGCTTGTTTCATGGTTGGTGTGCTCTGTGGAGTAGCGTTGCACTTTGGGAAGCAAACTTCTGATATTTTATCACTTGGGGATCCGGAAAGTAACATTCTCACCAAAGTAAATCGTGATGATTTAGCATTTACGGTTTACCCATCACCTCATGTTGTCTGGGTCATGGAAAGAATGTTGCTGACGAAATTCAAAGCCTAGTTGATGTGCATTGGAGTATAAAAGGTAAAGGTAGTCCCGTATACTTTTGTACGTAGGGGAGTGCCTCTTAGAGAGGACACTTATCCTGAGCCATCGGCATGTGAGGTAGGGTGGCCAGTTCCTTTCCTCGCCGCCTTTGTCTCCCCAGTGTTCCCACTGGGTACCCATTTGCTGCTGGGTGAACAGTGAGCGAGCGTTCAGTCAGGGCATCGAGTCGGGCTCGAACCGTAGACCTTCCGCATGGGAGACATGCGCTCTAACCACTATGCTACCTCGCTCATGCATTGGAGTATGCATGGCGTTAAATCAAAGATTAATTCAAATGGAATAGCCTATATCTCTGTCAACCTCAAGAGACCCTACTTTGTGAGGGCATTTGCAGTGACAGGGTATCCAGGTGGATCGCATAAACCAGTTGGATCATTTTTCCTCGAGGGCTCAAATGATGGAAATGATTGGAAGATGGTCGCAGAAGGGAAACCAGAACAGTGGCATGCACCTGGCACATATCCATTCCGTCCGAGTCAAATTGTGAAAGCTTTATATCCAGGACGATACCAGTATTATCGTGTGATAGCCAAGGGATGGACAAATGGATATATGCTTATACAAAACTGGGGGTTGTTCGTGTAATTCTGAATCCATAAGAACATGAACAAACAGCAACACATTCATAATTATTGTTTTGTTTCTGGCTTTTGATTTGACAAATGGACAAGGGTAGACAAATGGAAATATGTTTTCGTAAAACTGGAGAATGTTCGTATAAAACGGACTGCATAGCAGTGCGGTAGTGTTATCCACAAATGTATATCATTTATAAGGAAATTTTCAATACTGGTACAAAATCTCGAAAGGGCTTCGACTCCGGGAGAGGTCAAAAAATTGTTATTAGGGCATCTCCACCAATGGCAGCATGACTATTTCTGGCTGAGGTGTCAAAAACTTGTTTGCATTCCTTCAGCAAAAACTAAAATGTTAATTTGCACTTGCTTCACAGTTGCTATGGTTACTATGACTGAAACAGTAATCTTGATCATTAGATACCACTTAAAAGTACAATATTACCCAAGTTACTCAAATAACTCAGTTTTGCGTAGAAAGTAGTTAACTATACCAATTTGTGTAGTATACACAGACTCTCAATTACGGCGAAATTGTCGCTGCTCACATCAGTGCTCACGATTCAATGTCTCTCAATATACAACATGTTCTGTCATTGAAAAAGTGCTTTTTTAACGAAAACGAGGCGTAACTAAAATGTCAAAAGCCGCACATAAAAGCAAAATGTTTTATGTTGTAACTTACACTAATCATATGTAAAGAAATAACTGGCTAAAGTCTGAAGACTCGAGCAGAGCGAGCAAAAGATTTTTCTTGGACTACGCCTTCTAGAAGGATAGGCCCTGCGTTGCCACAAGACCGGTGTCATTTGGAACTGATGCTTGTCAACTGCGTGGGAGATATCTGCCTAGCAGGTGTGCAAGAAAGCGATAAAAAGAGCAGCATAGCGCTCAAATCTTGATTGGCTAACAGAACTAATTCTCATGACTATTTTCACCAATAGGAGACCATGATTTTGTAAAAAAATGGCTCTCGCTGCAAAATTTAAGCCAATTTCAAGTGTTTTGGAGTGTTTTCACCACCAATACAAAAAAGGCTCTTCATATTCAGCTTTATGTAATTTGGTGGAACTTCTACCTGAATCATCAAGCTTACACATTGAATTCTACGTGCTCATGGAACCAGTATCAGATCTCTTGGTTTTGATAGTTTCTCGTGCAAAACAATACTGCATATACAAAAATAGGCTCAAAAATCATTGCAAATATTACTATTTCTTTGTCTTTAATAGCCACCAAACTAGTTATAATGAAATTTTCAGCTTTTTTCTGAAATGCCAACGTCGGATACTTTCTACACAGTACATTTCTTCCTACAGCAGTAACATTTCCCGCCAAAATCTAAGTCGCGTAACCAGTGCCCAGTATTTTCAGCCCTTGTCTATGTGATTCTCAGAAATTGAAGAGTTGTATTACGGGATACTAGAAAAGAGAACGAAATTCTAATAAGAGGACAGAAAATGAGCTTTCTACACATGAAAGAATCAATTATAAGATCAGTGTCTTGATCTACTTCAGTTTAGCTTTGAACTGACTATAAACTATCAAACCTATAAGGAGTCTTTTGCACGCTCCTTGTTCATAGGTAGCCGTTGTTAGAAAATACACGATAATGAAAGGCATCCTTCATTAGTTCTTCATCAAACAGTTGAAAGTTTCATCATAACTAGCTCGGTGGCTATTATAGGCAAAGAAACAATCATCTTTACAGTTACTTTTTGAGCTTATTTTTGTATAAGCATTGTTTTGCATGGAAAACTATCAAAACCATGAAGTCCGATGTTGGTTCCATGAGCATATAGAACCAAATAGGTAAGCTTAACGATTCAGACAAAATTTGGACCAAATTAGATAAAGCCGAGCGCGCAGAGCTTCTTTCGTATGGGTGGTAAAAATGCTGCAAAAACAAGTGAAATTAGCCTAAATGTTGCTGCGAGGGCCATTTTTTTACAAAATCATGGCTCCTTATTGGTAGAAAGAGTCGAGAGAATTAATTCTGTTAGACAATCAAGATTTGAGAGCTATGCTTAGAAGAGCAGGAGAAGTGTGCAAATCACTTTTCTTCAAGCTTCGAACTTCGAATTGCTTTTCATCATTCACTTCCACCCTTTATCCGAACCTATTTGGAACTTTTCCACCCGTTCCCACGAGTACGGTTCCAATTGGGACATAATTCGAAAGGAGACCCATTTGAAAACGATTTCCAGTTCCAAATAAATTTAAAGTCATTGTTAGATAGAACGCGGCACTCCCATATTACGTCTTCTGATTTGGCTGTTCACTTTTGAATTGAAATCTACTAGAGATCACTTCGAACCTCTACAGATATTTTCCTGTAAAGCAATTTTTCATTTTTATCATTCTCGCGCATAGATTTGAATGAGAATTTTACATCAAACACTATGGCCAATTTAGAACTACTTCTAACAGACTTTGGCAATGCTGTCAATTCTTCTAGATAGCTATAGATTAGAATTTCTTGCATGTAGAGAATTGTGTCGCTTATTGGGAGCCCATGGGCGTTGCGACTCTAAAAGTACGGGCCTGTAATATCTGATCAATGAAGGCCGATTCATTGTGGGAATTCATTATGATATGGAAGAATTGTGCTCGTGTTTAAGCGGGCTATCGCTTAAATTGCTTTTGTAAGATGTGAAACTATCATGAAACCAAAAGTGTGGCTGAAAAGAGTAAAAACGTCTCTAACAACTTTCGGTTGCGTCACATCCAGGTGTTAGCATACTTCAGTCTACTTTATGTGCTTCAGTTTAAGAAATCTATTTATTCATCTCTATTACCTTGTAACATACTATCAACAGCATTCAGTAGTTTTCTTTCTTTCCACTATCTTGCATTTTACAAACTCTTGAAGATTAAGCTTCTACCTTATTCGCCCCTTTCAAGCTAGCCCTAATTTAACGCCGGCCCTTATAGCGCCAGAGAAAAAAATTGGTTTACCGCCACTTTGGGCCACAGTTTACGCTATTCAAAAAGGGATATATGAATATGCAACACTGGGACTGTTCGCATAAATTTCAAATGAAAAGTGATATCATGATAGTAAAAAGTGATAAAGTCTTGCATTATTCCAAAATTATTCCTACATTGAAGAGACTTTGAGCCTCAATATTCCTACAAACGTTAATCTTATAAATGCTCCACTCTTGTGAAAAATATTACCAGGAGGTTCAATTCACAAACTTATCTTTAAGCTGCCTAGGCATATATGATCAATCTTGTACAAGTTTCATGGACATGTGCAATGAATTGAAGCTTGATAGCCGTCACCAAAAATACATCATTTCTAAAATCACAAATATCACCATCCGCACTACCTATTACATCTTTAGCCATTTGTAGACTACCTTATTAAAGAGAGGTTTACATTTGTAGCATGTAATATGCTATTCAATACAATGAAGTTTAAAAAAATTATATTGCAAATTCTGTCAGTTCTATTAATCATTGATTCTCATTTCTGTACAGATTGCATGTGTTTCTGATTCGAGTGTATCAGTATCTCTGCCTCTCTCCTCCTTCAGACATAAGCATTTCAAAAGACTCCTCTTCTCTAATGCCGTGATAATTATATTGTTCCAAAAATAAGAGCTACAAAAATAGCTACAAAAACAATTCTTTAATTTGTTATTTACAACTCAACCCGCCTGTCTTTCTCAAATATTCTTAATTTTTCTTTACTACAGCAGGAAAAAGCGGCAACATTCTTTTGACATAATTAAAAGCCTTTTTCGTCCGACACTCATCAGAGTATGAAAACGTCGGATAGTGACCTAAAGGTTAACCGAAATATATATCCAGATGCGGTTACATGCAATAGGATGCGTCTAATTGGCCACAAGAGTGGACCTATTAACCATTGTTTACTTGAAGAGTCCCAGTGAGAAAACGAATTCTTCTTGTCTATACAAGACTAGGTTTTGAGTCTTGATGTAAACAGATTCCAAAACACTTAAATGGAAAGACGATCTTGCTTGCCCAATGATCCGAAAATTGTCCTCTGTATATGTTTTGGTGCATTCTGGATTTGCAATTAGGTGTTGTCCTATGGCCGACTCACAATTAATTTTAGACTTGTTGTTTTTACATATACAAGGTGGCTGTTCTCTTGCGATATTACTTTTCTTCCTGATGCTCGTGAGGACATGTTGCTTTATTCCATACGCTAGTCTCTGCGTAGTGCGTCCTACATACCGAGCTTCACATCGGCACGAAAATTCATAAACTACACACCTTTTTTGAGTGGTAGGAACGCAATCTTTTTTTGCAGATGGTAGCATAACTCTAGTGTTGTAGTGACCTAAAGATTAACCGAAATATATATCCAGATGCAAAGTACGTTTTCATACTCTGGTGAGTGTCGGACGAAAATAGCTTTTAAGTATGTCGAAAGAATTTTGCCGCTTTTTCGTGCTGTAGTAAAGTTCTGTAGTACCAACAGACTTTTTAATTTCTCTTTAACTTCAGCCTTGTGTTTCTTATAGAAACTTTTCTTATAAAAAACGTGTATACTATTAACGTCCTTTTCCTTTTAAACATGCTTCGATACTACCGACCTCATCAGTTTATGATAGATCTTAAATATAACAAAGGCATTATACTAGATGCTGCCAGTTTGAATATTGCTACCTTTTGAATATTGCTACCATTTTGAAGTTTTCTACCATTCCTTAGCCATCATAATCAAGTATATCTACAATGAGAATTAACAGCAGTTTATTATAGCAGGTATCTACTGCTATTCTGAAGAAAGCAGTGCACTGGAGAAAGCACGATGACGTCGTCAACGAAAATCTAAATCTTATCAAAAAGCAAAGGTTTATACACCAATAAACAGGTTTCGTTTCCCTTTATCCATAATACACATATTCAGTGGTGTAGAAGTAAATCGATAGCTAGGGGCCTCTATTGATAGCCAGGGGGGCTCTTTTTTGTATGTATCTTTATAAGAAACTCTGAAGTTAATCTACGCAGTTACATAAAAAAACGATAATGTCATCCAAAAAACGTATTTTTAATACCCTATATCTTGTAAGCTAACAATTTCTCGACAGATCTTTGAATCTAAAATAGGTTTTTACAGCAGAAAATTAATTCTTCTATGTTTCTACTTCGAAAAAATTTACAGAGCTGTGGGGCTGAGCCCCTCCGAAGTCGCGGTTAGGAAGGCTGCGCCCCCCGAGCCTCCTCTTCTACACCACTGCACATGTTATTGAGGTTTGACTAAATTCTGTAGCAGAAGGAGAGTATAGTCAATGAAAATTTTTGGTTTGTGGCGTTATCAAACACACAGAGATTTTCCGGTGTGATTTTCAACATAACCCAAGTTAAATTTGATTTTGACATGTGTCAAACCCCCAAATCAAGTGCCAGACATTTGGCTGGCAGGTTTTTCGAAATTTTCAATACAGACCTGTCTATTAGACAGATCCATATCCCAAAATTAGACTAATTTCTTGCATGCCACTCAGCGCTGAATCATTCTGCCCATAGCCTTGATTCTCGTGGACTCTTGTATTTTTCGGCAGTGACTCGATTCACCACTTACCGTCTCCTTGCATTAAAGAGCACAGGTACTAAAAGGCAACATCGCAGAAATATGAAAGAAATCTCATTTGTTTTATTCGTAGCAAGTGTGCTCTATGAGGCGGCAATGCTTCTGGGGCCACTGAATTCTAATATCCTATCAATTGGGAACCCCCAGAGAGCAACATTCTCATTAAAAGATATTATGGTGAGCTCGCATGCACGATTTACCCAACACCCAATGCTAGTTGGGGGCATGGAAGGAACATAACGAATGATAGACAACAGATTACTACTGCAAACTGGCCAACTAGTGGAGCTTGTGCCAACGTTGATTCAGAAGGAATAACATACATCTCTATCTCAAGAGACCAACACTTTTTGAGGGTAATTGAGTGGCTGGGTATGTAGAAAGCTTGTTCATTGTTCCTCGATGAAATCGAATGATGGAAATGATTTGAAGATGGTACATATCCATTCCGTCCGAGTCAAATTTTGAAAACATTATATCCAAGACGATACCAGTATTATTGTGTCGTGGCCAGACGATGGGCAAAGGACGAAATATGTGTCTGCAAAGCTGGCGACTGTTCGTTTAAATGTAAGGCTATAGTGACGCAAACCGACAGTAGAATGTTGATAATAATAGAAATAATAACCTTTTTCCTAGCTCTACATTTCAAAAGTGCGAGCAATTCAGACCAACTATTTACAATTAAAAGACAAAACGAAAAACTACTATAAATTACAAAAGTATAAAACTAATAAGCATTGTCTACATATCTTACATCGAAAAATTCCCTTTAGCTAATTTTCTAGTTCTATGTGCTGAGCAAGCCAACACGAGTAACTTTTTGCTTTAGGAAATAGCTTTCATGTGCTTTAGGCATGATGTCTTTCAAAATAGGATCACAGAAAAGGCACTATAATAGAACATTACAGATACGAAAAAGCAAAAACTTGGTAAGAGACCTTTTAGAAGCTAAAGATCTTTGCCTATCAGATGCAGTGTATCCATTGAAGAGGATTGTTGTAGTTGGTAGATTATGCCTTAACTCTGTCATTTATATTTCTACTTCATAACTACTTCGCTCTGTAATTCGAGAAGCAAACATAAAAATGCATGATGACATGACATGACGAAACGTGCAATGTTCTTTGCTTTTCATCATTACCTTTTTCTTGCACTTCAACTTGCAAAGCTCTATCAGTCAATAATTCTGCTCTGGTAGCCAATATTTTCCAGTTGCTAACGTAGCCTGAAAATTGAGAACTTGTGGTGATGAATCAGCTGGTGTCTCTACAGTGTGTATTCTTTCAATTTATTTGATTGCTCATTTACCAACTGTTGAGAAAATGAACAGCCGAGAAGACTTTCCTCTGGTTTTAGCCATTCATAGTTTGCCAATTCTTCCTACAAGGCAAATTAGTAGAAACATCTTTAAAGTAGAAGAGGACAATAGCAAAGCAATGTAGCACCCAATTCCGTCATTTTCACTGTTCATTCGTCTATTTTAGAGGATCAAACGATGGAAATGATTCATAGGCGACTGCAGTAGGTCAGCAAATCCTTTTGCATGCCCATTGCGTTTGAGCCAAATTGTGAAAGCATTGTATCCAGGATGATACCAATATTGTGTGATAGCCAAAGGATCCACAGTTGGAATTTTTGCTATTCAGAACTTGAGAGGTTGTGATGATTATTCCGCTGTTGTGTGTACAGTGTATGTGAATGCGTGTACATAGCTTCCCAATTCTGGCAATTCACTCGATTGCTAATTTACCAACTTGTGAGAGAATGGACAGCTGAGGCCTCTTTACTCTAGTTTTAGCCAGCCATGGAACAAGTAAATCTGCTTAGCTTCCCAATTAGGTCTACAAAACAAAGTACTAGAAAGATCTACATAGTACAGTGGAAGAAGGCAAGGGGAATATTATGCAATGCCCAATGCCACCATTTTCACTATTCCTCCGCCTGTCACAGAAGGCCAGAGAATGAAAATCAGGGCCTATTTTAGAGTGGTCTTCGGAATCTGAAGTGTTGTCCTGGAAATAAAAAAGTGTATTAAAAACTCTCACTTTCATATACTTCTTATTTCTCAGAAGTCATTTTTGCGTCTTGGCTTGTATATGCTCTAAATAAATTTTGAGAAGAGAGCAACATATTTTTCAATGTAGCGCCAAACTGCACAATTTTCCAAACGACATTTTGAATTTTTTGAAGGGCGTGGTCCCAAAAACGCTCTAGTAATGAGTGGTCAAGCTCTTCCATAACATAGCATGGTTTTGGAAAAGTTCCTTAAATTGGGCCCTGAGCACAATGCTAGCTTAATTCGGCCTAGACATCTCAACCAGTAGTGTGCTGAAGTAGGTGATGGGGGTGAGACACTCACTTTTTGCCATTTGCTTGTAGGTAAAAGCTTGCACATGATCATTACTTCTTTGCAATTCTTGTAAGCATGGTGTGGTCTTGAAAGAATTCCTTAAAATAGGCCTTTATGGAAGTGCTTCGAGGTTTGCTTCAGTAGATTAGCAGAACAGTATCATGCACCTGATACATACATACATACATACATACATACATACATACATACATACATACATACATACATATATATATATATATATATATATATATATATATATATCCCTTTCGAGCCAAATTGGAAAAATATGATGTCCATGTTAATGCCGGTACAATCGTGTGATAGCTGACGGATACACAGTGGGTCTATCATTGTGCCAAACTTGAAGTTGTTTGTATAAATCTGAGATTGTTTACCCATGCTACTTTCTATGGTATACTTCTTTTGAACTGAATACTCCCTGATGTTTAAAGTGATTTTCAATTTCTCTGTTTGTCCCATATTTGAAAAATGGTAGGATCTAGAACGTGGCCGTTCCTATAGTCTTGTCTTGGGGGTTTGGCACTACATCTTGACGATAAAAATGGGTGCAGCTTCCAAGAACAACACAAGGAGATACCCTTTGAGGGTGTAAAATGAAGCCTTGCTAATAGAATGGATGTAGCAGCCAGAGCTAATGATAAAACATTAAAGTATTGGAAACAGAGGGAACAGCAAAGCTTTAGTTGAGGAGCTCAAGAAACCTTTCAAGACCAAACCCTCTACTTTCACTATAAATATGACTGACACCTTTTTCAGGGCCACAAAAGTATGAGACAAGGAATGAAAGGAAGTAGTGATTTTTATATCTCAGTCAAGGGAAACGACCTTTTGATTTCAATTTTGCTGAATCGTTTAAATAATAAAGGTAATACGTGGATTTCTGCAATTTAACTTAATCGCACCTACTTCCTTCCATTTCCTTGACATATATTGCACTTCTCTTTTATCGCAGTGTAACGATCTGATTGTAAAGACCATAATGACCTGGATTGCTAGGACTACTTTGTACTTCTCATTATCTACTTTATATTGTTTCTATACACAGATCTGAGATCAGGCACGTACCTGTGTAGTTGGAATGCTTATAGCCTCAGTATCGTGTAGCCTCATTATCATAAGTGTCAAGCATCCATGTGTATATGTATATATTGGTTGTAATGTGTATAGTGAGGGGTTAGAGTCTTGTCTTCTCATAGTTGAATTCTGGATCTTGAATTATAAACTTATCGAAATATACGTGGCGTCTATTCTCTCGTTGAATCTACAAAAATACATGGTTAATCGAATACCATTACACCTGCAGGGCGGTAAGGTGTCATTGCGCCTCAGTTGAAAACGTTTGCATGCTTTTATTGACGCAAGAGAACCATTAACCTCGCAATTGACATAACAAAATAAGGGTTTTGCCCCTCCAAAGAGATTCAACAGGCAGGCTTTGCCCCCTCCCTTGAGCATGACCTCCAGTTATGTACTTGTCTGAGATGCTAGCGACCTGCTCAGCTCACTCAGTATACGCAGCAGCGATTCCTATTCAGTAACTTCAATACCCAACAGTTTCAAGAAACTTTTATGGCTCCGCTCTCTCTACACAGCTATCGAAACATGTCTGCTACTTAGCATCCGGTTCTCATGACTCGATTGGTCGAATCAGTGTTAAGTAAACAGTTCATCTTACTTATAAGAAGTAGCACTGATTCAATTGATCAGTCAAAACTTCACTGCAGCATTGAACCGTAGCAACGAAAGCAAACTGATTGTATCAAACAGCTAACTCTCCATTACAGTGAATAAAAATGAAGCAAGCTCCGGTTTTATTCTTCGTGGTAAGTGTGATCTGTAGTGCAGCGGTGTGCCTCGGCCAACAGGGTCCTGATATTGTATCACTTGCAAATCCAAGAAGCAACATCCTCAATCGAAGAAATCGTGATGACTTCGCCTTTGCAGTTCACCCATCACCTCCTGCTGGATGGGGCCATGGAAGAAATGTAGCAGATGAAAGAGAACGGCTTGTTACAGCAATCTGGCCAAGTTACGGAGTCGCCACCAAGGCTGATTCAGATGGTATAGCGTATATATCTGTCAACCTCAAGAGACCATACTTTGTGAAGGCATTTGCCGTTACTGGGTATTCAGGTGGCACAAACAAGCCAACTGGACCGTTCTTCCTCGAGGGATCAAACGATGGAAATGATTGGAAGATGGTGGCAGAAGGTAAACCAGAACAGTGGCATGCGCCTGGTACATATCCATTCCGTCCGAGTCAAATTGTGAAAGCATTATATCCAGGACGATACCAGTATTATCGTGTGATAGCCAAATGATGGACAAATGGACAGTTGATCATTTTCAACTGGGGACTGTTCGTGTAACTCAAAAGTTATAGTGATATAAACAGATAGTAACATACTTACATATTTTATCTGCTTATGCTGCATTTAATCTAGTGTTGCTTTGAAATCTATTGAAGATAAAACTGATCCTAGCGCATATAAAAAAAGTTAACACGCCTATCGACTAGACAAAATCTGACTGCACAGGAAACAAAGGCCTTGACCGTTCTTGAGGTGCTGGGCTCTTTTCATGAGACTATGATTTATGATTTGTATTGTGAAAAACTATTTCAACCTTTGCTTAAATTTACCTTTTCTTACAAGGAAAATAATGATGTAACTTGCAATTTTATATTCCGCAAATTCGCGCCGTCATTTTCGATTGAATTTGGATTGATCTTTATAAGGTTTGAGTACGGAGTACTAAATATGGTCCACGTGCTATAGCGGCTAGCCTCTGAATAAGAACAAATGCACACTTTCAACCATTAGCATAACATTCCTCAATTCTTCAACTTGCGATCGATAAGTAATTTGTTGAGAATGATATTTTTATAGCGTCGTCATTCTTCAGTTTATTGCACGAGGTATTTTTCATTTCATTTTTCATTTTATCAATATTTATACACACGAGTACCTTTCAGCTAGGAAAATTAACACTAATAACAATATATTTTTAGAAAGAAAACAAAATAATTTTAAGAATTGCTGCTCTACCAAGGGGTCGTGTTTGGGTCCTGTAGGTTCAAAAGATACTCTCTAAAACCTGTTTTAAAACGAGCGACTGATTCTCGTTCTCGAATGTTGTCAGGGATATCATTCCAGTTTTTGACACCAGAGAAGTAGAAACTTCGTTTTGCATATTCTAACCTAACTTTAGGAATTTGCAGATCTCCATGATTTCTGGTTCTATAATCTGTGATCATGGATCTTTCAGTGAACTTATGGCGAAGATTTTTGGGACAAAGGTCATGCAAAATTTTATATGTCATGACTCCTTTGTCAAAGGAGAGCAAAGACTTTACATTAAGCCATTCACAATTCCAACCGTCCTTATACTTGGCATCCACAATTAGCTTCTTTGCCCTTGTCTGTAGTCGCTGCAGTTGGGACAGCTTGGTGTTGGGAAGAGAACTCCAAACAATGTCACCATAGCGAAGATGGCTTTCAAAGAGAGCTTTGTAAACTTGGTCAAGTTTCTTTTGCAGAAGGATATTTTTTAGCTTTCTCAGGGAACTCAAACCCCCTTTTAGTTTGTTGCCGTTTTAATCCACGGTAGCCACAGGCAATAGCATAGAAATTATTTTCACTTTTTTCTTTCATCTACTTCTTTCCTTTCTCACATAAATGTCTCTACCAATTTCATCAAAAAACATAATCTACGACTTTCCGTGGCCTAAGTAGCATCGGATGTTCAGCCATCTTGAAAATGTAACTTAATGTGATGCGCGGTTTAATGCGTAGTTGCACGAAAGATGGATTTGAACTATTTTATTTTTCATCTATTTACAGCAATAAGTTTCACATGAACCATAAAAAATTCTGCCATAGTTAAGAGTAAGTGACAATAATGATCTGAAAAAGAAAACGGAACTCAGATTGAAAAA
Source organism: Cassiopea xamachana (assembly GCA_900291935.2). Taxonomy (NCBI): domain Eukaryota; kingdom Metazoa; phylum Cnidaria; class Scyphozoa; order Rhizostomeae; family Cassiopeidae; genus Cassiopea; species Cassiopea xamachana. The sequence continues at coordinate 19,621,859 of OLMO02000257.1, read as the reverse complement.
AATAAAGAATTGAAATTGAAAATTCAAGGGAACTGTTTGATGTCTATAAGCTTTTACCACATAACCAAAAGCACATATATTGCACTCTCCTCTTATCAAACAGAACGAGAGATCCATAAGGAGGGAAAATTGGCTTACAAAACTATCGAAAGAAATGTACATATCGTACCATTCACTTATCTTCACTATTGCTATTGCCACAAAATAGCAGAAAAGCCTACTTGTAAACTGTTTACTGAACAGACACAAGAACATGGAACTTTCTTTTAATACTTCGAGAAATGCATTTACATCTTTTTCAGCAACAACCATATTCCTTTTTGTGAACCTAGAGGTGAGGCTGGAACGCTGCATTTTTCTCAGCGTAATTTGCATCCTTCTCTCTATGCAGAATGCTCCATGGCGGCGCTGGGCGCAGGCAGTGCACGTACGTAGCTACACGCAGAATCAACAAAAGAATGTACACTATACAAATGTCTTACCTATTTGAGGATAAGTTATACGGTGATTGATCTAAGCGATTGACCAGTCTTCGGAAATCCCTGTGTACGTGAGGCTTCCTCTTTATTAGTGATTTGAGGTAGCTCAAACAAATTCAACAATCATATAGCTAAATCAAATTCATTCTTGTTAATCACTCCTTTTCCTATGACAATATCAAACAACTCCCCTAATTATAAATAACCAATACTATTATTTAATTTTTTCAAAATGAGACATTGATGGACATGTACCAGACTAAATCTCAAATACTACATAAATATGCTTGGGGTGTTCAAGCAAGTACAACTACAGATGCTTTATATGTACAACTAGCAAGCGCGGATCTAGCGAATCAGGTGAAAGGGTTCAACCTTGAAATCCCGGGGACCATTCCTTTTTGCAACTTAGGACATACCCATTTCTAAAAAGTTTCTATATCCATGCTATTTGACGGATAGTCACTTGAAAAAGCAATGTAAGCTATATGGTCTCTGTCAAGTCTCTACAACCTTTCTCTGAATTCATTAAAACTTGTTATATTTTCTGTTTTCCTTGTTGCATGCTATTAACTGCCTTTAAATTCTACCAGAGTTCCATCACAACCGCCTAAACGCTCTCCATGAATGGCTTTCCGATTGCAACCCGGTCAAACTCTGTGAAGCCAATAGGAGCTGGATGAAGTTTCGAATTGCGTAACGTTGACAGGGTTTTGACTGAGTTCAACTCTGCAAATGAATGATTGACCGGGTTCAAATTCCCTTCTTTTACGCAATTCGACAGCCACAGATATTCAATATAGACGCTTGCTATGCTATTTTACATGGCAATGGGCATAAAGCCTGATATTCATATAGTTGTTGAGGGTCGTTGACGGTCTTTCCTACAACTGAAAGACCGTACAGGATCGTCAAAGACTATATGGAAACATTGGAATATTTTTTATAATCTCATTAACGACTGTGAATTCCTCAGTCGTTGAGGGTCGCTGGAATAGAAATGAGTTCTATATTAGCGACCCTTAACGACTGAGAAAGACTGTCAACGAACCAAAAATTTTGATGGATACACGCTACCGACAACCAAAGACCGTTAAATCTGGTATTCATACAGTCGTTAAGGGTCGTTGGTAGCTTTTCCTAGAACAAAAATACTGTCAACGACCAACAGCGACTATACGGAAACATCACAATATCTTTTATAATTTCATTAACAACTGAGTTGTTGAGGGTCGCAGAGTTCTATCTCAGCGACCCGCAAAGACTGAAGCCTGGTATCCATATGGTCGCTGACAGTCTTTCTCAGTATTTGGAAAATAAACGCGAACGAAGCTTCAAAACAAGCCTACCTGCTCAGTTCTAGAGAGCCAATTCTACTTCGAAAATTCCAATAATACTTAGTTTTATCTTGGTAACATTTCTGTTCTTCGTATTTCTTGTGTGCTGGCTTTGCTGTTCCGTTGACGAAGATGAGTTGGGTCATGGGAGAGAACAATCTGCATCTAACTCATTCATTTAATCACAAGTAATGAGGAAGTCCAGTTCATTGCAAAATGGAGAGCCAAGTATTCTGCTGACCAACCTTTCTAAACATTATTCTAAATTTAAATGGCTATCCTCTAGATTCCTTCGCTGCAGAACGAGGAAAACGTCACCATCATTGCATAGAGATTCGGGTGACTGCGCAGAAGCATAAGTTAGTCTTTGATGTGTACGAGATGTTACAAATCCTATGCGCATCTTTTGCTATGAGCTGTACAGTGTTACTTTATTTGGCTGGAGACTAAAAAGCAAACAGAAAAACGAATTTTTTGTTGACAATGAAGAAATCGTTATTGACTGAAAAATTTCGTTTGCGAAATACCCTTTTTGCAATTTTTTAATTTAGTTGACTGAGAAAATTATGTCGCTTTTTCACCTCAACATTTGAGGAAAATGCCAATGTTTGAACTAAGCCCCCCTCCTCGAATAAGCCCTCTCCCGAATAAGCCCTCTCCCGAATAAGCCCACACCCAAAAATTGATTTTTGCAAATTGGCCCCTGGGCGCTTATTCGAGGGTTTCCGGCATTTCATTCTACGTTTACAGGGGATTGCCATTCAGCCGCAGTTGATATACACGGGACCTTCCACTGAAAACCTTTAATAACAAAAGTCTAATGCAGAAGTGTAAAAACTTTAATTACAAAGTTCAAGTATGGATGTACTACTATAAAAGAATTAAAACAGATGAAAGAGCAAAAAAAGAAGATTGACTAAGCAAATTGTTTTTGAATTTGGAAGAAGATATGGAGAGCTTGCATCTATTAGCATTGTCAATACGGTTCCATTGGCCCAGTGGGTGCTCTTGCCAGCCTAGTAGTGAAACAAAGTTTAGTGCTTTTGGCCCAGTAGTTTGGGCCCTTTTCTCCTCAAAATAGTGTAATGTTACAAAGATGAAACAAGTCTTAATTATTTGCTTGACGGTAAGTGCACTCTGCAGAGCAGCATTCTGTCTTGGGTATCTCAACTATGAGACGCTGCTAATTGGAAATCAAGAAAGGAACATCCTGATTTAATGAAATGGTTATGATTTCATATTTACTGTTCACCTATCGCCCGCTCTTAGTTAAATACATGGAAAGATTCTCGTATGAAAGACAACAGTTGACTTATTTGAACTTGCCTAGTTGATTCAATACCCTAATGAACTTAAAAAGTATTGACACTTGTTCATAGCGACCTTGCAACTGTAAGATCGTAGAGACACAGTGGTACCTTCTTTTCGACGGTGAGAGTCCGACAATTGGGGAAGGTATGTTGAGGAGAAATTAAAGGCCTGAGTTTATCACATACGACATAAAATGAGATTTCATTCATCCTGAAATTCTTGGACGAGAGTTCTTAGGAGATATGCTAGTAACCAATTTTTCCTATCGCGTATTAGCTTTTCGTGGTACACAGGGACAACAGAGAACTTTTTCGAGCGGGAGGGTAAGTAAAGACGAGTAGGAAGCTCCTATTAGAGAGCGGAAATGGGGGTCAGTTATTGAGCCACTAGAATATTTTCATAATCCCTCCTTTAAATTGCAAGAAAACCCCTTTTTGAATATAAAGATATATCTTATCTTAGAAAGGATATGTTGTTTGTTGTATGACATCCAACACGAGCAAAAAAGTAGGGGACTTCAGCTCCCCCTGTCCCTGACTCTGGCATGCGTGAGCAAAAACCCAAGCTATCCTGCGCTCACAATTTAGTAGTCTCAACGTCTAGACTTTAAGCTTCCTAATACCATAAGTTACCGATTAAGTGCCCAGAACTTAATTAAGCGCCATGCTAAAATAAGTGCCCAGTTTGGGAAAACATTTCTTTCAAGCGCCCAGGTCAAACAGGCGCCCAATCTGAGTAGGAACACAGGTCTAAGTAAGTCTTTAGTAGATATTAGATGAGCAGAAAAGAAAGAACGCCTTTTCAATTTTCTTTTACTTTGATCTCACATACGTTTACATTCACAGCTAAATACTCTCTGTTGACTTCATTGTCTATTCTACGCATTCCGTAGTTTATATTTTACACTAATGATGATACGGAGGACAATGAAGATCTATTGATCCATTGATTGGAACGTAATATCTCAATTTATTCCATAGAGAGATGGTGTATGTTTAGGTATCTGTTCTTCCTTTTCTTAATAATCGCTCGGGTCCAAATAAGCACCCAGTCCGATCACTCGTCCACACAAACTTTTCGGCCTTAAATAAGCACCCAGAGCGCTTGATCGGTAATTTACGGTATACAGTTAAGGTATATTGTGACATTAGTACTGGTGTGGTACTAACTCTACCAAGCCTTCCATCTTGCCCCACCACTAAGGAAAAATTGCCCCACCAGTCAATGGGCCCAGTTGAGCATTGTGAGTTTCATGACTATTGAGCAAGACCTAGAGATGCACTCGACACACATAGCAAGTATCAACGCTTCACACCATATCTATGAAGTGAACGTCCTTGAGATTGAAGAATGTTTCCAACGTTGTCGAGATTGAAGGTTGTTTCCAAAGCCAGGGCCGTGGCTACAGTGGGGTGTGGGGGGTGTAACACCCCCCAGGCGTCGAGCTTGTCGGCAAAGTTACTAAGAATTAAGGTGTTGTCGGCAATTTTCAGAAAATCAAAATTGTCGCAAGAAGACGATAGCTAAAATTGATTTCTCAATAACATTCCCTGACTTAAGCTTTACAGGAAATGTGCTCTCTCATCAGGAAATGTAGCCTCAGAGCTTTCATCACTTCACTTTACTTTTTATTTCTGATGGGTTTTTAAAGCATAATTCACAATATCCATAACGATCGGAAATAGCTAAATATAAGCGAGCACACGTTCCTTTTGACCACATGAAATGGTTTCAGTGTACCATGATGAGCGCTAGAGCTGGGAGTGGCTGTAAGAAAAGAAAACGAATCAAGAAAAAGCCACACCCAAAACCACGCCCTTCTGTCGGCAAAATTAATAGCAACACCCCCACCCTTCCATCTCTAGCCACGGCCCTGTCCAAAGCCGATGCTTCCAATGACTTGTGGGAATTTTTTGAAATCCCAGTTAAGCTTGGAGTAATGGGGCTGGCTGTGCTAGCACTCCACAAGTGCTTTTGCCAGACTTTATTGCAGTAAAACAGAAGTGCAAACAGGACCAGAGTAAGCTGAAACAATGAACGAGGAATTGGTTACTTTTTAGGAGCTTTTACTTAAAAAATACATTGACTAATGAAAAGCATCTATGAAGAAGCAGCATAGGCATCAAATATTGATTGGCTAACAAAATAATCAACATCGAAGAATTTATGCCAGTAATGTTGCGAGAATTCGTTCTAATACATTATTGGCAGGAATCCTTCGATGGTGATTCCTTTTTTAGCCAATCAAGATTGGACGCCTCTGCTTGCAGGAGAACAGTGCAAAATTCTGCAATTTTTCTGAGAATAGATTTTTGGCGACTTCGATTTAAATTTCAAAATTTCGCAGAGAAGCATGCCCCAGGTCCCTTTTGCAAATTTAGAGTTAGGTACTTGTGCACTATTAACCCATTCCATTAATGGATGTCATACTATACCTCCAGTTATGTTTTGTTTGTTCATTATCAGTGGAAAAAATGGGGAGGCTATAGTAAAAATCAACTGCCCTTCCTGGGGATAAGTAGGAAAATGCCGCATTTCTCCGCCTATAAGCCCTCCCATGTGTAAGCCCCCCAGAAGAGCCCACTGCTTCCCTAATGTATGCTTTAATCCGCGTATAGCCCCACCCCAGCAGATAAACCCTATAGGAGTTCTTCTTTGGCCTTGTCTACACGAGTACGTTTATATCTGTAAACGTATATTTTTATTTCCGTTTGCTCCCGTCTACACCTAAACGGCATTTACAGTGGAGTTAAACGGAGATTTTCGTACACGCTGTCCAAAGTGAAAATGTTTGTAAAAGCTGAGTTTGTGTTTACGTTTGGACGGTTTTAGACGGATAAATTTGTAAACGATGTCATCATAGCTTTGATTCAGGGGACAAGAACATGTAAACAGAGGTTGATAAGCAAATTAATGTTTCTGCTTTGGTGTTCATTTAACTTCATTAAAACTATTATTGCACTAGCAAGTAGCAAAAATGAAGTCAAATAAGAAACAGAAAAATAAGAACTCATTCCTGTTGAGTGATGACGAAGTCGAGCTGCTTCTAAATGTAGTGCACGAAAGTAAAGTTTCAAAAATAATATATTACATTCATTAAGAGTCATGTCAACCGAATTCCTCCGATCACTTCGATGCTTATCAAAATCAACACCCCTGTGTTGAATACTCTTGCCACTTCGATGAAATGAGAGCAAGACAGAGACCGACAGAAAACCACCACTCTATAATTTCGCACTCATAATAATTCACTCATATTTTTACTCTACTCTACCGACCTTTCTTGAACAACTACTGATAAAATGATAATAACCTATTTGGCTCAGTGGACCACGATGCGCTGAATACTCTTGCCAGCTCGATGAGATGAGAGTAAGACAGAGACCGACAGAAAACCACCACTCTATAATTCCACACTCATAATAATTCACTCATATCTTTACTCTACTCTACCGACTTTTCTTGAACATCATCATCATCATCATCATCATCAGCCTGTCACGCCACTGCTGGCGGATGGACTCCACAGCTGCCTCCACTCAACTCTGTCAAAAGCGATTCTCATCCAGTTATTTCCAACCTTCTCATCAATCTCGTCCCTCCATCTTCTCTTTGGTTTTCCTCTTGCTCTTTTGCAACCTCTCGGGTACCAGTCAGTTGTTATTTTGGCCCATCTTTTGTCGTCCATTGTTGCCACGTGTCCAACCCATCTGCTTTTCAGGTCTCTTACTGTTTCAATGACATCTTTCACTTTGGTTCTTTCTCTGACGGTTTCATTCCTGATCCTGTCTTTCAGGCTGATGTTTAGGATGCTTCTTGAACAACTACTGATAAAATAATAATAACCTGTACTTATATCGTTACAAGAAATGACTAACATTGTCTACACGATTGTAAATTTGAAATACAGGATATAGATAACCACGAAACTAATATCACAGAATAGCTGTGTGACTTACCCTTATTCACAAAACCATAAAATCATAGTCAATATTCGATTCCTCGCAACTTGAATCAGTACTCTTTACGTAAATATGGTTAAATACAATCGAAAGAAAATAGTTCAACGAATGGAGAGATTACTGGACGCATAAGTCTAAAATGAATGAAAGTAACTAAGTATGACTACATAACCACGTTCACGTGCTGTATACCGAGCATACGTACTCCCAAAAACCCTCAGTGAAGATGATGGAAATAAGCTGGGAAAGGAACTTTCTCCCTTTAAGGAAGAATCGAGGTTATAATGTCAATGTGTAAAAATTTATCTGTCTACATCCACCCACCCGTAGACGCAAACACAGCGTTTGCAAGAATTTTCTCTTTGGATTGCGTTTACGAAAATCCCCGTTTATGCCCAATATAAACGCCATGTACATGTGGACGGGAGCAAACGAAAATATACATTTACAAATATGAATGTTCTCATGTGGAAGGGGCCTTAGAACCATAGAACTATGAGGACTAGAATGAGCGGTCTATTTTTCCCCTTTTGTTTTGTGCATAATACACATGCAGAGCAAAGATGGTACCAACACGTTGGCAAAAGATGTGTGTAAACAAAGGACTCGCAGTGCAAAGAGTTCACACCGCTCCTCTTTTTTTGCTGCTGGATTGAAATAAAGCAACAGAATATCGAGAACAAGTCATAGTTTAGTAAGTAGTACCATAAGTATTTGAAAGTAATTTATTTTCAACCATTTTTAGTTGATTTATTTACAGGTATCGACTTCAGAGCGTAGCAATGTAGGTCGAAGTTTATCGTATCATCTGACTTGGCATTAGTTTTTGACTTGCTTTTCAGGCAAAACCTCTACCAATATTTAAACTTTATGGTATTTTGCTTATTCCTTCTACTTTGATATTTGCATCGTGAAAAGAAGTTTTGGAACGTAGACGAAGGGTTAATTGTCAGAAACTCTAGCGTTCTTTGTTCCATAACCTAGGCTATCAATTCTAGTGCTTGGTGACCTGGTAGACTCAAAATAAACTTACTTTGGACCTTTGATGGTTGGGGTACCTGCAGTGTCTTTCAAGAATGTAGGGGCTTTAATTGCGCCCATCAAGTACTCTTCAATATCATTGAATTTTCCAAGTCAAAAGGCCTCTTTGTGTACTTCCCAAAATTGCTCCTTGACTCTATTATGTCAAATAAATCTGCCATCAAAAGGATGAACTCACTTACTGCCTTGTTGCTTTTAGACCCTGCTACCTGAATATTTTTTAATACTATTATTGCCAGTGGAACAGAATGGCTCATAGTTTATCAAGTCTATCAGCTGAAGCAATCCTTGCAAGGTGGCAGATTTCATTTTACTTTAAGGGAAACTAGGGGGGTGTCTCTAGTTTCTTGATGTTATGCCCAAGTGTTTCAATCATGCTAATACTCTTTTGAGGCCTCATGAAAATAACTGTAGACATCTGGTCATTTCTCAGTAAGCAGGTTAATAGTTTTATACATCAACTATTTTTAAATGTCTTGATTTGAATTAGTTGTTAAGATGTATGCAATGGAGACATGGCATTTAGAACCTCAATACCATGACAGAACAAATGTTAGTGACAACCTTGTCATGCACTTTACCCTTAAAAGTGCCACAGCCAGCATTACCAACAATTTTAGACTGCCCTTGTCCCATCTGAGTTGTTTTTGAGTTGACATTTCATCAAGAAACTAAGCTAACCTTTTCAAGGANAGAAACCATGGAGCATAGAGGTAAAAAGAAGAAGACTGAATTGGTATGGGCACATGGCTAGATTACCAGAGAAAACACCAGCAAAAGGGCCCTAAGAGAATTCCAGAGATATGTGAGAAAGCCAAGAGGAAGGACGAAGACAACATGGGTTGAAACAGTAGAAAAAGACATGAACAGAGTAAAGGTGGTGGTTTTAGATGGTGGTGGGAAAAAGAGACAGGCAGATTTAGAAATGATGGCACAAGATAAAAGTACATGGCTAAACCTGACTCGGCGCGCTATGTCTTCATAGGAGACGGAGAAGCGTACTAGAGAGAGAGAGAGAGAGAGAGAGAGAGAGAGAGAGAGAGAGAGAGAGTTGTCTTAGCAACTCAGATTGCTTGGTCTATAAAATGGCTGCTTTGTTTTCATCTTCATCAACATGAAAATAGGAAAAATTATAATCGATGGATGAAACAGAGTGTATCATTCATTTCGAGAGTAAAGCAGAGCCCCCGAGAGAGTTAACGAAAGAAACATGGAGCAAGATACAAGAAAGAAGGGACCAATGGCTTAGTTTTGGGTCTCCATATGGAAACTTTACTGTTGTTGCGAATAAATCTTTTGAGAAAATTCCAAAAAATGTTGACAGCCCTCCTCCTCAGAGTGGCCTGTGCTGCCACTTGTCATGTTATAGAGCTTTCACTGACAAAAGTAAACTCGAGAGAGCCACTCAAACATTACAAAATGCTAAGAAAAGAAACAATGAGAACGATGATGAACAGGGATGTTGTGATGAGCCATGTGAGCCACCACCAAGAAGATCAACAAGGCTTGAAATGCTTCCTTTGATCGCTGCTGCTAGCACTAGTGAAAGATCATCGAGTCCTAGTCTCTGTTCAACCTCTACAGTTTTGCCAAGCTTTTGTCTGATTTGTAATAAAGCTGGACCCATTTGGGTGACAGGAAAGGTAAGGTTGTATGCACAATTTCAAATTTTTTTTTAATGCCCATCTCCTTTTTTCCTTCTGGACCCATTTGATGCTCCCCTCATACTAACAGTAGTGTCTGAGGTACCGCAGTAATAAAATTCTTCTTTTTCTTCACCAGAGGACGGGCAAGAGAACAAGACAAGAACTGACAATGGCCCAAACAATAGACGGCGGAAAACTGAAAGGCAGCTGAACGGCGACAAGACGAGACAATTTTAGTGCACATCAGAGGGAAAGATTGTGTTGCTGTCGAAGCACAGTAACACAGAAAATGCTACTTCAAGTATGTGGATTTTCTATTAAAGAAACCAGCAGACCCGGGCGAAAAGAAGTTTCCGAGGTCCTTTGAATGTTGTCGCTCATGACATGAAGCAAATGCGTGTTAAAGGCGAAGATGCAGCACTCAGTTTCATCAAGGAAAGGATCGTAGTCGAAAAGCCAGATATTCATTCGAAAATAAAGAGGACCGATCTGAAAACATTTTCGTCTATGAGCAAGAAAACTAAGGCCAAAGATAGCAAGGGAAAACTCACTGAATTAAATAATTCGAAAAATTTATTTGCAAAAATGATTATGATAGCTAAAAGCCGTGATCTGGACCTGAAGGAAGTATTCAAGTATTCGCTTCGCCCAATACCTCTTTCGATCGCAAGTTTCGATGGTGGTCTTATGAAGACGGTGAAAGCAAAATTAATGCACGCCGTAGAAGAGGTTTCAGATCTTTATGTAGATCGCTGTGAAGGTAACAGTGCAGTATTGATTGATGGCATAGCCCTTCTGCAAACAATCTCGTCAATTCCATTAACATTTGGTGAACTGTCCACATTGATTTTAACTCAGATCATAAAAATCGCAGTTTCACTACGTTGTTCACGAGTAGATTTTGTTTGTGACCGTTACCCAGACACAAGCATTAAAAATTTTGAAAGAGAGAAGAGAGCAGCAGACGGAGCACAGGTAGTCAAGATATACAACGACCAGCAGAAAGTACCAAAGCAATGGAAGAAGTTTTTGTCAGCTGGAGAAAACAAAGAAGAGATTCAAAAGTATTTGTTTAACACCTGGAAAGATAAGTCACCGTATATTTTAAGAAGCATTGAGGTGTTCGTAACTCACCAGAACGAATGTCATAAACTTTCAGCATCAGAAGAAAAGATTGTTTGCACCGAAGTAGAGCGTTTGATGTGTGACCATGAAGAGGCTGACACAAGGTTAATTTTGCACGCATCCAATGCTGCACAAGCGCACAATAATATTATAATTAGAAGTCCTGACACGGATGTTTTCTTTGTGGCATTAAATGCAAGTTTAGTGATTCATTGTGAAATATTTTTCCTGACTGGCACACAAAATAAAACGAGGATCATTTCGTTGGGCAGATTAAAGCATGAACTTGGCTCAACTTTTTGTGCAGGTTTGCTTGGCTTGCACGCTGTTACAGGTAGCTCTTTTTTCAGCTTTGTGAAGTTATCGCAAAATGTAACCGTAACTTCACGATACCGATAATTCACTGTTGCTGTATGTTCATTGCTCTATTTAAAAAAAATACTGTTGTCTTTCTTTCAGGTTGCGACACGACAAGTTCGTTTTACGGCAAAGGTAAAGTGAATGCTTTGAAGGTGGCAAAAAAGAATGACGACTTAATGCATATTCTTGGAGCACTTGGCACTGATCTTCATCTGCAAGAAGAGACGAAACAGGGCTTACACCGGTTTGTCTGTAGTCTGTATGGTCAAGAGGACATAAATGATGTCAATCTGGCTCGCTACCAGATCTTCAAAGGTGGTAAATTTGGCGAAGAATTTCTTCCTCCGAACGAAGACTGCCTGGACTTACATTTGCAAAGGGCCAACTACCAATGCTACCTTTGGAGAAATGCAACCGAAGCAGTCTTCAATGCACCAGATATCACTCAACATGGTTGGGTTGTTAAAGATGGGAAGGTTGGCATAAAATGGATGGATTTGGCTCCAGCACCAGACATGATTATGGCCTTCATAAATTGCTCTTGTAAAAAAGGATGTAAAACAAATCGATGCTCCTGCAAAAAAGCTCAAATGAGCTGCAGTGAGCTTTTTAAGTGCAGTTCATGCGAAAACGGAGATTTGGAAGATATATACGACGATGACAATGATAATGATACGTACGACGATATTCACGGAAGTGACAATGATCAATGCGAAGCAGAATATGGCGAAAACGTTTCAAGTGACGGAGAATACGACGAAGATCTTTGAAACTAATTTTTTTGTTCATTTAAAAAGGATAAATTCAGTTTCACTGCTCAATTTTTTGCTGACGTCAGTGAAATTTTTAACGCGTTATTACTAAAAAACTGCGGGTGCCAGAAGCGGGAACTCTTTAGATTATTTTACTTTGAACTATTCTTCATCATTATTGCTCATCAAAACCCAGATGCTAGATATGCACAATGAAACTTTTTTTAGATTGTTTTAGATGTCACAACAAACGGCCTAAAATGAATAACAGTCAGAGGAATGTTAGATTGAGGAATCATCAAACTGAATATCAAACAAAAGTATTTCACATATGTTGGTTTGCTTAAGAACTTGAGTGTAAATAATTGCTTCATGGAGTTATCATTGAAACCCATTCATGATTGGGACACACAGCAAAACTATGTTTGTTCACAAATGTTTTCCCATTAATGCATAAAACCTCAGGAAAAGGTCTTCAACTTGAGGACAGCAAATTGATTCACGGGGTTGTCGTTCGAAATCCATTCAATATTAGAACACTTTGTAAGCATCTGCAGCACTTGATAAATAAATTTCATCGCTCAATAAATCAAACCTTAAAATATGAAATCTGTAACTCGAGCGTAAACGATTGTATCCTAGAGTTAAAATTGAACACTATTCAGTATTGGAAAACAGGGCAAAATCCTGCACTTGTTCACAAAAAATTGTAAGGCATTGCTTATCAACCATTTATGTAAATTAGAAAATGATTTTCATTCAATTACTGATTTACTCTTTCCTTAGCTCTCTGAGTGACTTGTAGGAACTCAATTCCCTACTCAAACACTGAATCAAGGATAAATAAATTTTCTAAATGGCTCAACCATAAGCTTTGTTTACACTAAACAAGCCGGTTAGTTTAACCTTGGTTGGATTTTTTGTAGTGTAAACGCAACTAACCCGGGCTTGCCCCGTGTTCGACCCACTTTAAACTGATCCTGCAACAGAGATGGGTTCGCCCTGAGTTTGCCCCAGGTTAGTTCCTTTAAACTTAGTGTAAACATAAATTAGAGCCGAACTCGCGGCGGTTTACTTTTCGCACATGCACATTTTTAAATTGTAGCTACGTGCGCCACTTTGATTCTACAATTTTTTCACTGATTGTGCTTGTAGATTAACAACTCTATTAGAAATCGAAAAAATTTTGCTAAAATGAGACAGAAGCTGCTGAAAGAAGTTCAATTTTGGCTGATGATGATAATTATTAGTATTATTAATAATTTTTAAGGAGGGTAGCTCATTCAACTATGGCTGTTTTTCAAGAGGTCTTCCATCTATCTATTTGTCTACAATACTTAAATAAAGAAATATATAAAATAAAGATCAATGTACAAAGTTTAAAACAATTTTCATAAAGTCTACAATATATGGAAAAACTCATAAAAAGGAAGAGTAATACATGTAACTATTGAAAGACATATGCTGGAGATCAACGTTCATGATGATTAACATGATGATTTATGATGAATAATTTTTTAAAGGACATATAAGAAATTGCATCTTATATGGACATCCATTTACCATATTTGGCGTCCCACGAAAAACGCCTTTAGGGGCAATGCGTAACGCAAGTAGATATTATTGTGAACACGAACCTGATGTGTATGAATTATAGCTTGAAGTTATTTGGAATATTACAGTCCTTGAGAATATACAACCTGATCAGTAATTGAAGTAATTCATTTGTGGCATTCTCTCACAAGGAAATCAGAATCACCAGTAATTGTGCGAGGGGTTACCCGTAAGTACAAATTCGTTATAGGACATGAGGTTATTAGCTTGCTTTGATTGGTCTGGTAGGCTGTTCTGCTCCTGATTAGAATTCAGGCTGACGAAACGATCCTTCAGCAGTTAGAAATTTGCTCAAAAAGGTGGATCTGCGAGAAGATAACCAAACTATGGATAATCCCTTATTTTCTCTAGCAAGAAATCAGGAGATATTGACCGTTTGTATGGAAGGAAGCGAAGGTTATAAATTGTTTCGCAGCATAAACGGACCAGGGTTCGCCCCAGGGAAAGCTAACTCGGGTTCACCCCGGGATAGTTTGTGTAGTGTAAAAAGGGCTATATACTGGCAGGGTCGACATACGTCATGGGTGTCAAACTCTGGCCCGCGGGCCAAATTTGGCCCGCCGTGTAATTTCATTTGGCCCTTGAGGCAATATCAAATTAACATTAGAGCTGGCCCGCCGGTATTATAAAGCGGTGGAGCTGCTTTAAAGCTTGAACGTTTGATTGATTTTGTTATTGTTATTTTCAAGTTTCTTATTAGCCTGTGAAAGAGTTTATATTAAAATACCTCAGAATTTTACCTCGATTTTGTCAAGTTATATAAGTCTTGCTTGTTCAGTATTCATTGCAAAATTGATTTGGGCACATATTAAAAGGATACTTTATTCAACCTTGGCCCGCGGCTTCAGTTCAGTTTTAAATTTTGGCCCACTCTATATTTGAGCTTGACACCCCTGACATACGTCATCACTGGCCAATCTAGATAGCAGATTCCAATGAGAACAAACCCAACAAAATTTTCAGTCCTAACATCTTGATGATGCTGCACATCATATTAATTTTATCATACCTCAACAGGTAACACGATTAGGTGCTACATTCTTACCATCCATCGTATTGACTTTATTGATCCAAAAACTCATCCAGACATGCTTTTAACCACGATCCTTGTTAATTTTTGTCTAATGCAACATTAACTCAATATAACAAGTAGCCTTCCACTGTATCAAACAGTGCACCCAGAACCCACATTTACGTTTGCATTTATAACAGTATCTTTTCTTGTCTACTCAGGGGATAATACGCCTGTTCAATCAACAGGCTTGAGAATACTTAACTGACACGGAGGCCCGCATGCATTGCCATTGCAGAAAAGCCTAGCTCTGGAACCGAGACAGGAAACAAGGACGCAGTTACTCGATTCATATTCTTGTTTTCATTGGCTTGAGTAGCTAAGCTTCTTGATTCTCATTGGCTAGGCCTATTCTTTTTTCATGTCCTTTCTTTGCCGCCGTTATAAAAGCCGCTGTTTGAATTATAACTTCAGATTCTCATAAGATTTTCTTGTCGTTAAAACATACAAGTCATTGAGAGGAAAATCTTGAAGACGTGCATTTAGTGTTTTGAGTAGGGAATCAAGTTTTTTATAGTGGAAGGCGTCAAAATTCATCCTCTGGACTCTTCAGGAATATTGGCACTGAATTAAGATGAAGCAAGGTTTATCAATTTTCATCGTTCTCTTTGGCGCAGTATTGTGCCTTGGACAACATGATTCTGATGTCTTATCAATTGGAAATCCTGAAAGCAACATCCTCACGAAAAGAAATCGTGGTGACTTTACATTTACGGTTTACCCATCGCCTGCTCCCGCTTGGGGTCATGGAATGAATGTTGCGGACGAAAGGCAATGCATAGATTATTCTAATTGGGGTACGTGTGGCGTTCTATCAAAGATTGATTCAAAGGCAATAGCCTATATCTCTGTCAACCTCAAAAGACCATACTTTGTGAGGGCATTTGCAGTGACTGGGTATACAGCTGACATGCATAAGCCATCTGGGTCGTTTTTCCTCGATGGATCAAACGATGGAAATGATTGGAAGATGGTGGCAGAAGGGAAACCAGAACAGTGGCATGCACCTGGTACATATCCATTCCGTCCGAGTCAAATTGTGAAAGCGTTATATCCCGGACGATACCAGTATTATCGTGTGATAGCCAAGGGATGGACAGATGATTATATGCTTATTCTAAACTGGGGACTTTTTACATGAATCTGACGTTGTAGCAAAAGAATGAGACATAAAAGAACTCCTGCTCTATATCTATTAATCCTAGCTTTCAATTTTTGACTTGCTGTTCGTTGGAAATGAAGCTAATTATCTATATGTATTGGTGTCATGAAGTGATTATGTTGCTTTACAATTCCAATCATTAGATTTCGTCTGCACTCATTGTGAGAATACTTTCTCTTTCAGAGCTGCATTTCAGTAATTTAAGCATTGCCGGTTATTCGTTTGTAAATCATAACTTGACATTTTTCAGCAGAGCCAAATGTGTTGCTTGACTATCCGTTAGTAAGCTCATAAGCTTTGAAGCGACTTGTGTAACACTATACATTTACTTTATTTATTCTATTTTCTTTTTACACTGAGCCAAAAACAACAGTTTGAACAAAATTAGTTTAGTCGACTTTACTCAATACTCACCATGTAGCATTTGATAGAAATACAGAAGGATATAACGTACAAACGTATGGTGCGTGAAAAGGCGAAATAATACGATACTTGAATTTTATAAAGTGAAACCAATTTCATAATACACAGAAATGAGATTTTACGATACCAAATGAATTTTATAATACGAAAAGTTTAATATTATAATACGAAAAGTTGAATATTATAATACGAAAAGTTCGATTTTATAATGCGAAAAGTTCAATATTATAATACGAAAAGTTTGATTTTATAATGCGATAAACACATTATAACACGAAGAACACCTGATTTTATAATACGAATCGCAGCAGGCATGCGTTGGGGTGAAAGATTCGCATGATGTCTAACGTTTCACCTGCGATGCATGAGCACGAATTTTGTGTATAACTAAGATTTCAATATATTCCTTTGATTTTCAGAGGATGTTTCGCCTTTAACAATTAAGAATAATTTAGGAATAATGTTAGGCTTAATACTAGAAAAATTTAAGAATATTGAACAAAAATTAGGTATGCTTATGGAAAGAATGAGTGTAAACAAGAAAATTGCACACTGAAGATGAATTTGCGATACATGAGTAGGTGTAGTAACGCCAATTCGGAAGGATGGTTCAAGGAGTTAACTGCGACTAAATTCCAGAAAAGTAAAAGGGTTATCTCCATTTCTCTTGGAAACTGACTTCAATTTCAAGTCCGCCGAAAGAAGTTCCCATTGCAGTAAGGTAGAACACCACAAACCAGGGAATGCTATAAATCCCTACAAAAAGGAGAGAATATTAATAGATTGTCAGTGTGAAGGTAGTGTGCCACACTTGTATACGAGTTTGTGTTGTAACAATTCAGATGCATTCCTTTCCACATGCAATACATTAAATGTACGAACTTGATGATTTGATACAAGAGAAAAGGAAGTTATGCAAGCATGAAAGATGAATGGCACTTCTGAAAATCAGCTGTCTTGTCGTCAAATGCTCTCTTTAATTTGTTCTCATTTTTTCTTCCTTTCATTAGATTTTGGATTCACTAAATTTCAGAAATTGCATTCTTTTCTGAAAGTCTGCCCTTCTTTGATTTAGCAAATGAACTTCCAAGTAAGATAGTTTGTAGATGAATGGGTGAAAGAATGAATGAAGAACAGAGAGAGACTTTTGGATTCTATAAGCAGTAACTGGATTCTATGCTATGTTTTGATGGATGTATAAAACGCCCCCTGAAAGTAATTGGCTTCATGACATGGGGGTGTGAAGTTCTAGAAGTTTTTTAAGAAGTTAATACACATTCATAGCAGGCTTGTTGTCGATGAGTTTTAACTCGTACCCTCACCCCATGTAGGATTAATTCTTTTTGTAATCCCCTAAGGACCCATAGAGTGTGAATGAATACTGCATCCAGAGAGATGATGTGGGTGAAGCGAGCAAGTAGGACAAGATTGAAAAACATGTATTAAAAGACACAATGATTTGAGTTTTATGTTAATTCTTCCGCTGCAAAATTTGGTATTTTTCTGTATTTCTTAAATCCACAACGTCGATCATGGATATAAAATTTTGGTAGCAGAGGGTAGTTGTGGAGTTTTACAGAGATATCGCTATTTGGAACAAGTTTCTTCGTTATGTGTTTGAGTTGTACTGATTGACATAAAAAGCGACCGTTATGGCGGAAGAACTACAACTTCGAGTGGAATCCAATTGCTTGATATGACACTGGACGATCGGAAAGATGTTGCTGTGAAGTTAGGAATTGAGGATTCGCATGAAGGAGTATCAAAAATGAGAATAGCAAGGACGATAAGAACAATACTCGAGAAAAATTTAGGCCAAGACGAAGAAGCAAACATCGAGTATTTGGAAAGGGTCAATACGATATTGGCTGGAAACCCTCCTTCATTGGAAGGATCGAGTAGTGAAGGGGACAGCGACGACCATGCAAAGACTACGAAGGAGGAATTAGAAGAGCAGAAGGCATTGGTTAAGCAGGTAAAAGAAGATTATGAGATGATGGCGAAACTCCTGAAAGAAAAGGAAGCCTTGTTTCAAGAAGCACAAGCATCATTGCAGAAAATGAGCAATGGCACCCCCTATTCAAGACACGAGTGAGTGTTAATTCAGACAAAGGAAAGGCTCCAGTAGATCAGAATATTCAAACTCTTGGTAATATTCTGAGGATAAAAGATTTCAAAAATTCTGGAAGTATATCTAACAATAAAGGCCACATTTCTTTGGGTAGTTTGAACAAGCAAATTGAGAGTGGTTTAGCTAAGGGATATTCTGAAAGAGATATAATAGATGGTGTAATTCAAGCAATCTAGTCAGTTTTGCATTTGAAATCGTATTCAGACAGCAAGAAAAGTCTCACTTTAATTGAATTAAGAAAAGTCTTGCAGAGTCACTATTGCGAAAAAACACCTACTGAGCTTATCAAGCACTTAGCAATATTGTGCAAGAGAAAAATGATTCCACCTTGGATTTTCTTATGCGTTGCCTAAAATTACGTGAGCATGTTAATGTATCTAGCTAAGAGCAAAATGCTGCAATAAAATTTGATGAAATTCATGTCCAAAGTGTTTTTGTTCATTCAGTCGAGACAGGCCTCATTGATGATACCATACGTAATCGAATGAGACCATTTTTGCAAAATGAAAAGGTCCCAGATGAAATTTTGATAAGGGAAATGAGTTTTGCAATGTATATAGAAAATGAGAGAACAAATAAATTCACAAACGCTAGTAAGAAAATGCAAAAAGTGCAATCCGCAAACATAACATCAGTACCTGTTGAAGAGCCTACAAGGGCACAACCAAAACAAACAAAACAAGATCAGATTATGGCTGCACTGAATGAGTTAAAAGCTGATGTAGATGCGTTGAAAAAGGTGCTCAAAGTCCTGAAGGATAAAAACGCCCCAGCCTAAAACTATGAAGCCTAGATATAAGTGCAAGTCTTGTGAAAAAAACGACAGCGAAAAATGTAACCACTGTTAAACCAAAAGCGACTGCATCAAGGGAGCAAGATGTAGTTGTAGATCAACCCCATATTGAGCATTGTCAATTTTGTGGAAAAAAGGGAGCATTTGGTATTGAACTGCTTATTTGTTCTTTATGTCGTGTAGCAAAATATTGTGATGTGTTATGCCAAAAGAAACACTGGTCTCAGCATCAAGTTTATTGTAAAGCATTAAATATTTCATCTGGAAGTAATGAAGTCCACGTTAGCGAATCTGTCAAGCATTTGTCACCAAATGAACAAGCTAAATGGTACTTTTGGTTGGTAATAAATGTATTATTGATTGCAATCTAAATGACATGAAAACCAAAATACTTTGGGACACTGGTTCTCAGGTCTCGGTAATATCAAGACGACTTCTAGAGACAAACTTCAGAGGTTTAGAAATCAGAAACTTAGCAGACTTGTTAGGTGTGCATACCAGACTAGAAGTTAGAGCTGCCAATGATACACCAATTCCTTTTAGTGGCTTTGTGGAACTTGAATTTAGTTTCATAGCCGAGCAAGACATTTCCACTATTTTTGTATCATTTCTAGTGACAGAAAACCCAATAATCGGCTACAATGTCATTGAAGAAATAGTCAAATATCAATCTGTAGCATCTGAAAGCAAATTTGAGGAATCAGATTCATCAAGTTTACTTGTAAATGCAATGACTGCGTCTTTTCATAAGGACTCCAATACAACCAAAACCCTAGTATCGTTTATGAAGTATGCTAAAGACAGTCATATTGGCTATGTTAAGACCCCTAAGAAAAACATATGGATCCCAGCAAAGCAGATCGTGAAAGTCCCTTGCCGTTGTAATGGCTTTGTAAATGCATCGAAAAGTAATGTGATATTTGAACTGGACGAAAGTGAACCATGGCCACATGGCCTTGAATTAAACCAAGAGTTATTGACTGTGTCAAAAGGTGTATCGCATAGAGTCAACGTAACCGTTTAAAATAACACAAACCATCAAATATTGCTTAAGGGACGTACTGCTTTAGGTCGATTAGACCCTGTCAAATCAATTGTACTAGCAGATGCTAAGCTAGCTAGTACAACTGTCAGTGATAGTACACAAAACAGAACTGTCTTTCAACAAAAAGACACGAATGTTTCAGAAACAAAAAGCCAAAGTGCTTCTTCAGATTTCCTCAAGCAGTTTGACTTAAGTGATTTGGATGAGCAGCAACGTAAGATTGCAGAGGAAATTTTAATGTAAAATGCAGATTCATTTTCATCCAATGAACATGATATAGGATGTGCAGAAGGGTTGCAATTACCCATTACCCTATCTGACCCAACGCCAGTGCAAAAAACTTACACATCAATAACAAAAACTTTATATGCCGAAGTAATAGAATATTTAGAAGATCTGCTAAATAGATGTTGGATAGCTAAGTCGCGATCAAATTACGCGAGTTGTATGCGTTAGAAAAAAGATGGTAGTCTAAAGCTTTGTGTTGATTATCGTTTGCTGAAGTCACGTACAATACAAGATCGTCATCCATTACCAAGAGTAGATGATACCCTTCAGAGTCTCGGTGGAAATCATTGGTTTTCTCTACTTGATCAGCGAAGGCCTATCATCAAGGGTTTGTGCAATCTCGACATTCAACGGCATTCATAACACCTTGGGGCTTATATGAATGGATCAGGATTCTTTTTGACCGTACTAATGTCCCAGGAGAGCTCCAGAGATATATGGTACAGTGCTTGGAAGGAATTAGAGACGAATTCTGTATTCCTTATCTTGGCGATTTACTTGCTTTTAGTCCAGATTTCAAGTCGCATATATAACATTTGTCATCTATTTTAGAGCTATTTTAAATTAGTTTAAAGATAATAAAGAACAGCTTTGCCCCGATACTTTCACTAGTATTGCAGAACCGCCATACATGACGAAATCACATTATTTGTAAGGTTGTAAATAACTTCTGTAGTGCTTCGATTTAGCGCTCCCTTGAAAAAGTAACCCACTTTATAAGAAAAATAATACACGAGCACCCTTATCAAATAAGCGCCCATTCCTCTGTCATCAAAAGCAGGACTACTTCTAAATTATTATATTCTTTGATCTGCAGTTTAATTACGTGAATAAGACAGTAAATCAACAAAGCACCACTAATAATTTATTTCTGCTCTACTATATCTCAATGTCAATAATTTTGATCTTTTCTTCAAGCGTTTGCGCCAAAACCTCAATAAATTTAACGTCATTTGTTACTGCTGTAAACTTTGCTTGAACCACTAGACCGTTTTCTCGCCTTTTTCTGCTGACAACCTTGGCCTTAAAGTTTTTCTCTTCGTACCATCTATTGTCTTTCTACTTCATTTAAATTGCCCTTAGTTCAATTTAAATAGACAAGCGCTCCCTCCTATAAGCGTCCCCCTCAAACAAGAACAAGTCTTCGTGGCTCAAAAAGTTTATAAGCGCCTAGGCGCTAAATTAAGACAGTACGGAATGGTAGATCAGAGCAACCTCTTTCTTTGCAGTAGATCAGTTTTCTTACAAATTAATTAGCAAAAGGCTGCCACCAAAGACTCTGCTCTAATTATTCCTATTTTGTAGTTATTGATACAGCCTGAAAGAAGATACTGTAATTACTCAGCTATGAAATGTCTGTGATCTACAGCAGTTGTGGTTTTAAGGGGTGCCATGATCCCAGGGCCCGCGCTTTTGGTAAGCAAAACAGGGCCCCGCACCTTCGATAAAATTGACAAGAAATCAAAGAAAAACGTTTAAAATACACCCTGGGAATTTTATTTATGCGTGCAAGAACATAGCGACCTGGGGATGTAGGGATGTAGCACCCCCAGCTTTTACAACTTGGAAAAATTCAAGTAAAGTTGTCTCAGTACATCGTCAAAACCTGGAAATTTTTGAAAAATTGAAGGCTGCTTAATGCTTGTACAACAGTTGGAAGAACGAATAGTTAAAGGACCAATGTACAATTCACTTTCTGCAAATGCTGCTTCAAAGATTAGCAAAATGGCTCTCTAATGAAGCACAGAATTTGGAAAACCAAGATGGCATTTTCCAGCTATCTGAAAACCTTTACTTTGAACTTTGTTCTATGGGCCCAACTATGGTGGACCTGATAGTAGACTCTGGATGCGAGAGAATGCCTCACACACTTTCTATAAATTCTGCTTCAAAGGTTAGTAAAATGGCTCTCTTATGAAATACTGCATATTTCTCAGGGCCCTCAGTGAATGAAGATTGTATTGTATATTTCTAAGTATCCATTGGAGTGCTCTGAATCTGCATTTTATTCACGTATCTCTCTCCTTGGACCATAACAAGTTTGCTGATGCAAAACGCCATCCATATGATTTTAGTAGGAGTGCACTACCTAAATAAAGTGGTCAAAGCTAAATAGTAAAAGGCAAAAGTAAAATAAAGATTTATCTCAAAGCTCTGCTTTTGGACCCATCATATTCAACATATTTATCATAGGTCCATTTGGTGAATGATACTGAAATCTGCAATTACACAGATGACAAGATTATTCTTGCCGGTCTTTCTGATATTTTCGGGTATTTTCCGACAGGCTGCTGGCTCTTCCAAAATGGGACTGATGCCATTGACTGAGTACTAGAACTACTCAAGAAACTCCGATAGCTAAAGTCTTTAGCTCTCAATAGAGGCTAGTATGCTTCGACGGAAGGAGCAACAGCTTTCCCAGCCCCATTATAACATCAACCCCACCAGCAATAATAATAGTGCCTTAATGTGTAGGAATTGTAACAACAATACTAGATTACGTTCATATGTGCACCATCCTTGTCGATTTTCAAACAATTTTTGAGCCACACCCTTTCTAAAATGAAAGAGAGAGCTAGTTCAAAACCGTTATACATGGAATGACTGCGGAGAGTCAACAGAAAAGAACTAACAGTTTTAAAAGTAAAAGGTCAACGACTATTGGACAATTGGACATTGGCAGTTCCCTGAGCAATTTTTTAGATAGAACTTAGCCTATAGCTTATTTTAAGCTCCAAAGTCGCTGAAGCAATATTTACGAGCTCAAGCTTCAGCAAGATATGAATATTGTTACTTTTCAGTTTCTTTCTAAAAACCAGTTGTGAATTTTGCGCTGCATGTAGAATTCAGTTTCATATAATTTACATTCCTAATTACAAACAATTTATAATCCCAATTACTAACGAAAACTAAACTACAAGCATAAAACTAAAACAATATTATACAGAAAGTTGACACAGTACAAATACAAAGAGTAGCTAAATAAATTGTATGATGGGAATTACCTAATGGAGGAGCTCTCTCAATAGGTAAACTAATCAAAGATAGAGCCCCCCCTCCCAAGCCTAACACATTATCAGGTGAATCTCAGTGAATTCAAAGAGTTATGCATTCATTTTCACAGATTAGTAGAAACTGTGGCAGTGTAGTATTCAGTAATATTCACGGGTTGACCTTTGCAATAAATGAATTTTCAACTTTGCTTTGAACGATACTTTTGATGGTTTATTTCGGAGTTCCACTGATAATGTATTCCAAAGATTAGCACCAAGATAACGAATGAACTTAAGCCCATATTTATGACTATTTTTTGGAGTCTATGTAGGTCACTTTGACGGACCTGTCTTGTGGCATATGATGAAGAGATGAACTAAGTAACAATAAGTAATGAAGGCAGCTAGGAGAATTTTGGTTCTGAGTTCAAAGGTGTCAGAAAGTTTCAAAAGTTTAAGATTGGAAGAGAGGGAGACATGTGTGGATGTAAAGAGATAGCGCTGACTGCTTTTTTTGTACTTTGAAAATTGGATCAATGTAAGATGCATACCGTGCTTACTCGAATAAGCGCAGCACTTTTTGATTGGATTTTGAAATAAGCAGCCCCTTGAATAAGCACCGCATTTATTCTCAGACTAAGGCTAACTTGCGATGCTTCAATGGTGTTGGTTATTATTAGCATTAAGTGCAATGCATGCAAGACGAAAAAATAAGTCATTAAATGTCTACTTTATTATTTTACAAGCTTCGGAAAGGACCTACACTCATATACATTGTGTTGCAGTTCAAAGTGTTGCAAAGATACCCCCTGAAGTTGTTACGGGAAAAATACCCCCTGGTTTACATTACATGTTAGTTAGTATCGTGTAGAGTGGAATGTGCGGGTTAGTGTTGTGATCGTGTAAAGAGAGATGGTGTGATCAATAGCGAAAGTCAGCAATGTTATGTTATGTTGTCATAAAATCATAAAAATCACAAACGGAATATTTAATTGTCTCAATCTGGCCCGTAAGTACAACACAAAGTGACTGACATATAAGTTAAAGATGTATTTAGTGGATCTTGAAGATATCTTTGATATTAAGAAGGTATATTGTGTTGCTGAAAAGTATGTTTTTTCTTTTTCTTTTCTTTGAAAATAAGCGACACCTTCGAATAAGTGCCGCCCTTAAACAAGCGCCGCATTTTGAAATACGAGAAAAAACAAACGCCGTGGCTTAAAGATGTATTTAGTTAATTACGTTATGTTTGAGCCGAAGCAATAAGATCATTGTTGCGAAAGGTCGCAGCGGAGGACAAAAGGGCACTGGGCTCTTGTTTCGAGCACTTCTGTTGCGCCTTCTCAGCATGCTCTCCCTATGCTCCAATATCTACACCTATCTAGTATGCATGCGTTGCATATGCTAGCAGATTTAGAATTGTATTGGAATTGAGAATTGAGTTGAGCAGAGTAGAACTTGACATAATCGATCTTAGCATAATGTAAATAGCTTCCATTTGATTGATCAATTAGAATAAAATTCACATCTAGTCCTTTTCTTATCCCATGCTTGCCCAATTTACAACAATCATACTGTAAAAAAGACAGAAACAAAGCATGATACAAATAAAGTAAAACATCTAATGGAAATAAGTTCCTAATTTTGAAAAATATTCCACATTCTAGCTACCTTTTTTGAGAGTTCACTGAGGTGCTATTTCCAGCTAAGATGCTCATCCAGCAGGAGAACTCAGGCAGAGCCTCTTTTAAGCAAAACCAACTACTGGGGAAAATCTTAGTTTGGGGTCCAAGCCAGTACATAGAAAAAATAGCGCCATT
>OLMO02000257.1:19575333-19596405 GCA_900291935.2 Cassiopea xamachana | reverse complement strand
TATCCTTCTTTCCAAACATTGACAAAATCGACTTCTGACCCACAGCTGAGGCACATTCTTTCAAAGCTCTTTTCTTGCTTTCGAGTTGCTTTTCGTGTCCACTCTTCTCTGTTTTCTTCATTTTGAAATTACGAGATTAGATATAGGTCATTGAGATAGGTAGATCGAAAATAAAAATATTAAAAGCACGTGTTTGAGTGGCATGTGTATCAGGCTCGCAGATTGAATTGAATTGATCAATTCCTAGTAATCGAGGTCAAAAGGCGAAACTGAGGCTCTTGAGGGCAGTCAAAGCTTCGAGAGAAGAGACGGGAGAAACTTGTCCCAGTCGCAGACCCTTGCAAAAAGTTGAAAGAACAATGGAAATGAAAACAACAAAACAAATCATGGTACATAATGTGAAAAGGGCCCCTAACTACTGGGGCAAAATTAGAATTTTTTGCTTCACTACTGGGCCAGATGAAGGGCCTACTGGGGCAGAAACCCCACTAGTTGCAATGTTAAAAGAGGCCCTGAACTCAGGACTTAACAAACTTAACTCTTATAATATTTGTCTTCCCTATTTTAATATTAGAATAAGAAGGAACTTTGACAGATGAAGAATGAAGGATTCTGTTGTTCGTTTTGCTTCTATTAACAAAAACATGTTGCTTTCTATCAGACAGGTGAGATCTACATCATTCCAAGGCACATCCAGGAACACCATAATATTCCAATTTGGATAGCAAAATTCTGTGTTACAGATAATTTTGTTAGATTGCTTTTCCTGTAAATGCTGCTATCAAATTCACAGCTAGATTGTATCGACTTCTCTCAGTATAAAATAGCCACTTGGATCGGTTGCTATCCTTGTTGGGAGTGTGACACACCACCATAGTCTAATGTGCACCCCTGCATAATTTATCGCTGTTTGGTGTGAGGTTTTCTTTGGTTTTAGTAAATTGCTATGCAATTTCTAGCTCACCATCTTTTCTTCTTCACCTTCCCTGCGCATCCTTTTGTGCTTTTGAAAACTCTTGTTTTCCGAGCATTCTTGAGAAAAGGCAGGTCGATCCGCGGCAAATTAGATATTTCTAAGAAATGCACAGGTAGTGCCATTGTAAATGCTATCTATTTTTTACTCGATAAGTTAGAAAATTGTCCTATGGACATTAGCTTGCTTTCAATAAGGGTTTAGAAAAGCACTTTCTTACTGTATTGACACTGATAGAAAGTCAATAAAGCAAATTTTGAGTTACTGAGTTAAAAAATTGAGATCATTTACATTACTATTACCTGTTAAAGGATTTCTTTCAGCTGTACTATGCAATGAATAGCTTCTTCTGTGGAAATCAGACTAGAGTTTAACTTACCAAGCTCCTACCATAAATTATTTTCAAACATACAAACATTTTTGCTTTCCACATTTTGGTGTCCCCTTGCTTTATTTGGCTCCCACCAATTACCTTCGCTGGGTGACCTCACCCCCTGTCAGGCCACCACTACCTACCCCCAAGGCATGACCCTATTACTGAACAGTCCTTAAAAGTAACCAGTTTCTGCTGCGAGGAGGTTATCAACTGTAATGATTTCTAAAACTTTTAACAAGGGGGGCTCTAGGCACAACCTCGTCCACAGTTTGGGTGTGATCCAGCTACAACAACGCCCATATTTTCTAAGGTGGAAACATGATAATTTAATTCAATACTGATATAGTATAATCAACAATAATAAATGCCTCAATAACCATATAGCAGTGCACAATTGCACTTTGGAAGCAAGGCCAATAACCTCTGAAAAGCCAAGCCAATGCAAGAGTTTAGAGGGGGGCTGAGCCCCCCAAAATGAGCAGAAATTTATAGAAGGGGCTCCGCCCCCTGAGCCCCCCTAGAAATCATCCTTGATTGTCAATTTCCATATCATTGTGGATTTTTGATGCTAATTCTTACCAATTACCAGTATAATAGGGCGCAGACACTGCAGAAAATCTCGATATCGAAGCTACAATCATCATTGCGTGTACTTTTGCTTCTGCGGAGGAAACTTGTTGCTAAGGAAAATATCAACTAAATCGAGGCTTTCAACAAGCCCAAAGATCAAATACCAAAATGGCCGTTGCTCTTAAGGCAAATCCTATATTAGAACCCAAAGATAAGAAAAAAATCCCAGTACTCAATGCTGTTATAACAGAAGCAGATCTTAGAAAGGATGATAATGAAAATAGGGTGAGATTTATTGCTATTTTTGTTATTTTGATGTCATTCTAGTACCGATTGCTACAGCACCTCTTGACGTATCTGTCCAGCACTTGCCAGACATAAGACTATTTAAGCATTAAGCAGTCAGGTGTGTTAGTTTACTGGAGTATTTTTGGGATTGTGATACCTCTGCTTTCTGCCTTTGTTTGGTAAATCACTAGTCTATTTGGTTAAAAGCTTACGTGCTCTCTCATTTTGCTTTAAAAAACTATTCAACATTACTCAGGAACAAGACCTGAATAGCTAGATACAGAACTAGTGAAGTTCTTAACATGAATTTAAAAGAAATTTATGCTTATAGAAACCTATCCAAAACAAGAAAGGGCATGATATTGACAATTTCCTTCTGTATCCCCCAAGCTCAGCATGCTTTATCCTTCTATGGAAGCAATATACACTTTTGTCATGATATATCAAGCGAAATCATAGGATAATGTATGAAGCTGTTGTTTGAAAGCTGTAGAACTAGGAGTGTCTTTTTATTTTTGTTGACAGTATGTCTTTCACATGAGAAAAAGAACTGATACATATTCTAAGATTTGAAATTCTCATTTATAGGAGTTACCCAGACTGCCAGCTCCTAGTTTATCAAAGATAATTAAGCTGCTTGTGGACAAGCATTCTGTAAGCTTTCTGCACATGGAAACTGTAGTTTTATGATTCTTTGAAGAAATGAAAAAATGCTTTATAGATATATCAATTAGAAGTGATTATATCAATTTTAGTTACTATATTGAAGCTAATGTGGCAATCAAAATTGTTCTCATTTGTTCTTTTAAGTGTAGATTATATACCTGTGTGAGCAGGGAGACTTTTAGTAGCTGACCTCCAAATTTTCTTGTCAAGATTTAGTGAAGTTTACTGTATTTCAATTTTAGTAGCAATTTGCATATGATTTTGAATATATCTTGTAGGAAATTTATTCCATGTATGATTCAATCTCCAGTGTAGATGTGTACATACAGATTACATTTGGCTCTTTTTTGTATCTATTTTTGGAAGATCATCATCACATCTGTAGCAATAGTTCTATATCTCTCAATATAGAAAAAACTGGTAGAGCGCCACAAAAATGCCATTAAGAGATTCTCCTCTGCAAACAGAGATGGACTGGTATCCTTTCTGCTCACTGCTTTTCTATTCATTATTGCATATTGTTGCATTTCCCAGCTCATTGCAAGCAGAGTTAGAATTTGCTTGAAATCTTTTATTGCTTTTTGAGGAGTGGACCTAATGTCTTTAGGTGACATTTTTGAAGTCCTTTATGATCCATATGACTAGAATCTTTGCATGTGTGTCTTGTATTTAGCACCTTTTCAGGGCATCTTTGCCTTCTGCTGATGTATACTATCTTTTTCATTCAGTGTGTGACTTCCATATACTGCATGCAGTTATAGATTGAATCAATAAGACAGCAAGCAGGAAATCTTGTAAATCCTGTTATTGCTTTTATTAAGCAAAACATTGAGGTTGGGCACTATCATCTAAAAACTTACATGAAACCATATTTGGACAAATTATTACCTCAAAAAATATCTTATTTTGAGTTTCTCTTTGTACAAATGTAAAGTAAGCTCAGTTCTTTTTACTAAATGCAAAACTATGTTGTCAACATTTTTATCAACTCTTGTTCAGACCAATTTTGTCCTTGACTCACATCAAGTACTTAAAAGATTTACAGCAAGTTACAACTATTTTGAAGATATGTGCAGAGTACTGGAAAATTAATTCAACTTATGAATCTCCAATCTGTGAAATTTTGGAGTGTTTAAGGTGAGATGCTTTGTTTTTACTTATTCTACAACAGAGCTATCATGAAGTAGCCATACGTTATTCAGGATATGTATACTTATACTGAGGTTCTTAGTGCTAATATTTTTATTTAAGAATTTTGCTTACCTTGGTTGATTTTACAAACTTCTACTCAGATATCCCTGCAAATTCACCGTGTTTTCAGTATCAGCTGCCAGCCATCACATCCAATAGCAACTTTTTTATTTCCCACACCTACTTTCTTTTAGGTAAGTTATATGATGAATAAACTAATAGTGGTGTTATGGCCCTACAACTCATACTCAAATACACACAACTCCTATTTCAAACTGTTAAAAACACTGATTCAGGAGGTTTCATCCATCTGATGTTTCCCCTTTTTAGAAAAATAAAGAAGTTGAAGAATCTGTTGAATTTTCTACATGGTAGAGCACATCTTGATGATATATAGGGATGATGTCCTTTTAATTACTTACATGCCCTTGTTACTAATTCTTTAATGTGTTTTGGGAGTAGTTTGCTATTGCTAATATGTTCATTGACATGTTTAGGAAGCATTAAGAACTATTATTAGGCATTGTGTTTCACAGACCAGTATCTTTGCATATGATATACTCCTATTATTGTTATGTTTTAATATCCTGCATATTATATACTCCTAATAGAAAGCCATTATGGAAAGTAAAGTTGTCAGAGGAAGAGACATACTTGGAAACAGCTTGTAGCTGTCTCACTGATATTGGTATGTGTTTTACCAAATGACTTTACAATGTCAACTGTTTTACATTAGATGTTAGAAGTTTTCCATAGTGCATTTATGCAAAGTTGAATGAGTAAACCAAATTTTCGTGAGTCTTGTGACCAGTGGATCAAGCAGCTTTTAAAGAACAATTATAGAATACATAAAGAGTAATTAAAATTTTTTTATGCTCACTTGGATGTTGTAGCCTCTTCCCTTCTATGTAAGCATGTACCTAAGCTTGACTGCCCTACCTCCTTAATTTGTACATAATAAATGAATGACTCATGGGTCATCTTTTTCCTGCAGGATTTTTTTATATACAAAATGGTGGGGAGATTCCCCACCAACCCTTTTCATTGCCCCACCAGTGGAAAATGTTTTCCCCACCACTTGTGTACCCTTTTGATTCTGTGACTTTTTTGTTTTTGTCTTGTTTGAAATGTTTATATACTTATAAGAATTTTTTGGCTCTCTGGTCAATGCCAATATTTTAATAGTGTTTTTGAAAGCCTGTTAATCTGTAGATTCTGCATTTCACTAAAGTGCCATTTTCTAAAATGCCCCACCAGTGAAAAATCCTTTAAAAAATGCCCTGTTTTGCTGTCTTATTTCTGTCTACTTTCTCCATCTTCTTTCTCTACCCCCTCTCCCTCTCCTTTACCACAAATTAGAAATTTTTGTGTTTATTACACATAGGTGCTAGGCTGGATGCTTGCCTAGTACTGGATATCTATGTATCATTGCAGGTGAAATGGCTCTGGAGTGTTCTGAAGGAGTTCAAAGAGAAATTGCAATATCAATAAGCTCACTGTACAAAGTTGATACAAAAAGAACTGATACATTAGGTAACTTTTCAATTAAGATAAGTTCTAAAGCCCAGCTGCCATTTCAGGAAATGGACTTGATTAAGGTTAAATCTTACAAATCCACAAGTTACAGTAAGAATTATAGTTAACACATTCTGTGTATTGCTTATTTTTAAATTGCTGTGTCGTTAAACTTATAAGCTCAGTTTTTGTAATTTTGCTGGTTTCCTCTTCTGCAAGGGCTCCATCCTTTGTCAGTTTGGCTTTTCAATGTGATGTTTTATATGGATTTACCTGCTCAAGTTGTTCATAGAAAAAAGCTTCCTTGTTGTACTAACTTGATATGGCAGAATAATTAATGTGAATTTAGAAATTTTATGGTAATTAAAACAACATTTATCTCAGTTTTGTGTTAAATTCTCCCTACCCCTTATCAGATGCATCACATTGAATAGACTCTTTTACCATTTTTATATAAATTCACTATAATGTACATGAAGAGCTTTTAAAGGAAAGATGTAATTATATAGAACACATATTTTAGACTTTGCTTCATAGATTAATAGTGAAAGTGTTTTAGTACAGTTTGAATGTCAAGTGAGACAATCTGCCTGCATCAATTCGTCATAGCAGATATTTGTGGTGATTAGAAGCTATGAAAATAGTTAGACTTTCTTGATTACCACCCATGTTGCAATAGGGATTAACAGTAATTTCTTGTAGGTAGTTAAAGAACTGGCGTTAATTTCATGTAATAAGTTAGTTTCTGTATGCAAGGTTTTTTCTGGTCTATACCCAGGAGATGCTGTTTGATAGGCCTTTTTTCTTCCTCAGAAATTCAGCCAGTTTCAAGCAGCTTCATTAAAACCATAGTTGAAAAAAGTACAATATGCAAGTCCATAGCAGAGGTGAGTAAGAACATTTTATAGCACAGTTGTCCATCTAAATTTGCATTCCATGGTTGATTGTATTGGGGTAGATGGTTCACATAAAACTCTGCTACTACTTAAGTCATATGAGTTTGTGAATTGGAAGAGTAATTACTTTGAAATTTAATAAAAATCCAAGTTTGTGTGGTGAGGATTATTCAGAGATGGGATGGACAGAGCAGAAGTTGATGGTCCAAGCTCCTATGGGGGTATAGAGTCTTTACAAGTTGCCATGCATGCATTTTTATGAGAAACAAACTTTCTGCCTTCAGGCTGGATATTCCTTCATATTTCAGCAAATTGAGTCTTTGATTTTTTGCTTATTTCTTGAATTCTTATGACTTATAACAACAATAGCACCCCAGATTCAGCAACAGTGATGCAGAAAATTGGATTTTTACACTTTGGGGAACTCAATGGATGTTCTTTCTACCATATTTCTTAGTTTATCAAAAATCTTCATGTTAAACAGTTTTTTCAAGTTATTATTTAAAACTCAGCCTGCTTTTGTTTCTTAAATGTTGCTTAATTTTTGCCTAATTTCAGCCTCATTTTTTTTGTAGACATGTTTCATATAAAACTTGTAATTCTTTATTTTTGAGTGATTTTGATTGTTAAACTTTCTATAGCCCACTATTCCTAATTATGGGACCCACCCATGCTCTTCACTGCATCGTTGTGAACATTTCTCTTACTATCTGAAATTTACAAGTCAATAAAACATCTTAGTCCATCACTTGTGTAGGAATTTCATAAGAAGTGTGTAGAATATAATCTAAGGATAAAAAACCTTTGCAAATTACCTACAATAAGAAGCTTTTGGCTGGATTCACTGTCTTTTAGGGGGAGTTTCCTCTGGAATACCCTAGATGACAGTGCCAAAAATGACCCAACTCTTCTAGCATTCAAAAATAAAGTAAAAAATTAGTCTGGAAAAGAATGTGCCTGCAGTATCTGCCCCTAACTTGTTGTTTTAGTATATGATACTTTATATATAGTTATTTGGCTTTTTCATATTGTAAATAGTTGGTTTAAATTAGTATTAAATTACTATTGTAAATACTAACTTTAAATATGGATTTATGAAAATGAAATATATGAACATATGACTATCTTGTGATCTAGAATAGCCATTCCACAGAACATTCCAGAGCAAAAAGTCACGAGCGTGCGTGTTTTTCTTTCTGTACCAATATTTTTCTGCTTGCTTGATCAATGGCGAGACTGGAATATTACCAACCATTTATCTAGCTGGCCAGGTTAAATAAATAGTTTAAAAGCTTTACTTATTGCTTGTGATAGCAATATTTGTGCAGCTTTGAATTGTTTGATGCTGTACGTGCTGTACTCGTGAAGGTGAGTCTCTCAATATTGATATGAATGTCGAGTTCCTATCAGCCCATACATTCCGTTGAGCATGTTGTGTTTATTGTAGTCAATATTTGTACAGATGCGAAAAATTGGAATAGGGAATTCTATTTACTTCCTTGTAGTGCTATGGTAGAGCTACAGACCTTGGTGCACGTCTTGATTTAGCGAGTGCATTGCGAGACCTATCTGATTCGTGTAAGTCAACCGTGCTTTTCACGCTATGCTCATTTCCTGCTTCCATTGAAATGTCATTTATAATGAGTGATTAGCCTATTGATTGGTGGAGGGCCGTTGCTCAAGTCACACTTTGACTCAATATTCACTCACCCTCCACTCAACACAGTACTCTTTTGTGGTTAATCGTAGAGAGGGGTCATATTGCACTTTTTGAAATTATTCACCCCTCATAGCATTTTATAATGACCCCCCCATTTTCTCAACATGTGGCCATCATCACTATCAGCAAAAGTTTCACTGTCATTTTCATCCCATAATTTATGAGTCAATTCTCCATCAAGCATTTCACAACCTTGTCAGGTGGAACACTGTCTACCTCTCAATCCAATTTTCGCTTAACACCACCTGATGGGATCATCAACTCTTCTAGTTCCTTTAGGGTTGTTGCCATTTTCCCGGTAGGTCGTCACTACCCCTCCGCTTTATGAAAATCTAGAAAAATATCCACCCCTCTGCTAATTCGCCCCCCCCCTAAAATTAAGTACCTGTATTTAAATACCAGAATTTACTGTTATAATGCAAGCCAACACGCTTCAGTGAAAACGCCCTATAGACAGTCGAATCAGTTGTTAATTACAGTAAGAACCCACACACAGGAACCTTCCTTAAATAAGAACTTGTAGCCTGAAATTGCATATTTTGACTTCCATTATTTAGAACCTTTTCGGCCTGACATTCCAACTAGGTTCTAACAAACGGCTCATTTTTTATCCGCTGGGAAATAAGCTCAGTCTTTTTGCCATTTATCCCCTTTCATGGATCTTCCAATAATGGTGCATGCATATTTGAGATGGGCATGTTCGTGCATGTGTTTTGATCTATAGAGCTTTAGGCGGTTAAGTAAATCGCCATAGTACCTGGATGCAAAACGGTCAACTATCCTTTTTCCTAGCGTGTGCATTGAACCCTGAATTAAGGACCAGAAGCCTTATTACTGGAATTACACTCCCCTCATAAAAGTATTGCACAGGTTTGCAAGTTAATCATGGCGGATATGGCGTCAACAACTATTCATATGCAATTAAAGTGCATCCTATAACAATTAAGTCCATTGTTTGAAGAAAAAACGTGACGAATCAAAACCAGTTACTTAACATTAGAAATATTCAAATTAAATAATGTTTCAACATTCAACGATCACAATATTTTAATACTTTGTCGGGTAGCCTCGCATCTGCTGAACCTCATTGAGACGACATGGAACTGAGTCGTAAAGTTTGGCAATAAAATTCTGAGGTGTACCTCGCCATTCTTCAATTATTCGGGCAACAAGTTCTTCTCTCGTTGTTGGAGGATATCTGTGGTCATTATTTAGTTTGTTTTTAATAAACAACCAAACATTTTCGATAGTGTTCGACTGTTTTGCAGGCCATGGAAGCACATTAATCCCACGCAACTTTGTATAAAGTTTGTATCTCATCAAATAAGAACACAAGCAGGCTCATTTCAGAACTATAGGTTCTTATGGGCAGGTTTTTACTGCACTGCATAACTATTTAGGTTCTTGTCTATGTGAATTACTGTATGCTTATTATTTATGTACTAATAGGTAATGAGTATTTGTACACTTGATTGACAACTTTGACTCTTTGTAGGCCTGAACTGTGATGATATGCTTGCTGCAAGTGCGGCTGGCCTCGTTTGCAGCACGATAGTTATGACGGATCCTTCGAAGAGGTACCTTAAATGAATCCTTGCATTGCACTGTTATCGTTATTTTCAAGTGGATTATTCTAGAGCCCAGGAACTTTGTTTATCCAACAACTTCTATTATAGTTGCTAAAGTCTGTTTCTGTTGTAAGCCCAAAAACTCCGTTTTGTGAAGGTTATATGTTTAGGAGTGCTGCTTCCAAGGCTTGAAGTCAGTTTATGAACTTAAAGGAGAATTGCAAAACAAAAAGTATTTTTTTAAAAAAGTTAGAAAATGAGCCACTGATCTGGAATGTCAACTCCTTTCTTACAAATAGCAGCGCGTTTTTGTGCAAGTCTAGTATCAATATATCTATAGGTGCTCACATTGATCTATTGGTTGGAGTGTAGTAGGAGTTGTAGTTGGAATGCCCTGAGACAAGTATTTAGTCGTTTGTTGTCGACCTTCAGTGACAAATGTAGTATTGTGGAAATGATGTCTTTCCATAGCTATGTACAGGTACAGTATACACAAATTTAGTATTTATTTGATGTTGCTATATAGAAGTTTTATTTGATATTGCTAGTATATGTATTTTGAGTGTTTTGGCTTATATCGTTTGTCGCTGAAAAAATGTGTTTTTCCTAAGAAATAACTCTGTCCTCTTACGATTTTCAACAGGCTACTTTTCCTTTGTGTTGAAATACTCTGGAATCTTCTTGAAAATGGCTCTGAAGAGGAGGTAGGTTTGGATGTTATCCCCATTAATAAGCAGTCAGAGACCTGCTTTTCAAATCAATTTGCTTCTCCTTATGCTTCTTGCTAATGCCTAACCTTCACCACAGATTTTGTGTGGCCCTTCTCTCTACTATGTTGCACATCATTGTTAGGACACCTTTACTGTAATGACAAAAAATATTTTTGAGAAGCTTCTGTGGATGACGCTTGCCCCAAGAGTGTATACTAGTGTCAACTGTATTTTTACTGTGGCAATGATTCCTCTTCCCATTCTTCACAGATTCACCTGCTTATGTTATCAGCATTTCTATAATCATGTAACAAACTCGATTCCAAACAATAATACACATGCTACCAAATCTACCAGCTATCATATCTGGTATTCTTTTCACCCAGGTTATGAATCAGCTAAATTGCAACGAGTGTATAAAGTAAGTGCATCTAATATTCATGGATTTTTTATGGAGCTTAGTAGATAAGCTTCCGCCTTATTTATTTATAAGTCTTAATAGTATTTTCACACAAGAAGATTTGCAAAGAGAATGCCTAGCTACAATTGCAATGATGCAATGAGCGAATAATTTTATACAAGCTAGTGATACTAATGATCTTCAAGAGTTTCTTGTAATTACTAGTTTTCCGCTCAATAAACAAACTTTAAACTATTTTTTATGTTGATGCAAAGTAGGAAGCTCCCTGACTTTTATAGGAGTCCCGCTCCAAACCTTCAAAGCTGTTTAAACTAGTTTTTCTTTGAATGGTCCAGATTATACTTGATAATTTGAAGGTTCTTACTAACTGGTATCGTACTTACTTAAGAGAGGTTTTTTTGGAACTTTTGTCGAAGATCCTCATGAGTAAATTTTTTCACGATTTGATACGTCGTAACTGACCGATCAAAATAAAAAAGTTATCGAGCTAAGAGGTTTCTGGAACTGGTGTGTTTTAGCTTGGTGATATCTATTATAGGGCTCTATCTATAATGACTCTATTTTTGACTTATATAGACTTCCCCAGATGACTTTTGTATAAACGCATTTGTAAGAAAACCACTTGTCTCAATGTTCTTAGATCATCCCAGAAATTAGGATGATATTTTTCATAAGATTTTCTTACCTGTTACAAACACAAGCTATCTAAAACAGATTACCTTACCTTTCTTAATCTTTTGAATTCCAATTTACATTATATTCTTCAATTTATAATAAACCTGAACCAAGTTGTGTATTTACTGAAAAATGTACCAAAATTCCTAGCCACCTAGCACTATAGCCATCCAGCAATTAGTACAAACCTTTCATCGGAGAAATCTTTCAGAATTCTGTTACTAGATTTATGAATAGCCCTTGCATTTTTCTCTACAGTGCGTTGCAAAGTGCATTTCTTGATCGACTTCAGAACTGCTCTGGACACTCCGATAGGCAGCTAAGGTGAGACATGTGAATATAGCTTATGTTCCTTTCTTGTATATTAAAACTGTGCATCGACATCATTGCATTTATGATCTGCATAAGGTTCCAAATTTCCTTTGCAGAAAATGGGGAATAGCTATCGAAATCCTCTAGGACCTTTTTACTCATCACATATTCGTTCGGTAAATAATCTGTTGGTACTAGTAAACAATGGTAATAGGTCCCAATTGGTCACACTTGTGGCTAATTAGACGCATCCTATCACATTAACCACATCTGGATATATATTTCGGTTAACCTTAGGTCACTATCCGACGTTTTCATACTCTGATGAGTGTCGGACGAAAAAAGCTTTTAAGTATGCGAAAAGAATGTTGCCGCTTTTTCGTGCTGTGGTAATATTCGTTCGGTGTTGTATTGAAAGTGTATCTGAATTCAGACCTTTGAATTCATTTGCTATTTTGCTTTAGGAATGACCTCCTTGTCCTGTCATTACTGGTTGCATCTCGTTGTCCTGGATCCCCATTTGTTGTAAGTATGCTCTCTTTAAACACTAATTTCTAATCATTGAGAAATGCCATTGCATTCGTGGAGGCTTAATCGAAGTTGATTGTCTTTTTAAATTCTCCTTCTCTCTATGCTATATCTTGAAGAGCTATAATCTGGAGAGTATTTGCTTGAAGCAACTGAAAGAAGATGGGACACCCTACTAATTTCGTCATCTGTAAAGTGACAGTAATGTTTTAGTAATGGCTGGAGAACTGACAATTGTTATATTCGTATTGGCAAACCCACTTTTGTTTGATTGCAGCTCTGATTGCTATTTTTTCAGATCATTTCCTTGGTACTTTCCTATTTCTATATCACTGCTGGATTATGTATGATAAGTGAACAACAATGATTACTTCCCGATAAAAATTTTTGGATTGTAGTCTTTCGTAACTCATTGCACTCCTTGAACAATGTTTACTTCTTGCTAGGAAACTGGATATGCAAAAAACCTATCATTACTTGCGTCATATCCAGAAGGTAAGAACTTTTATGCGTAAAAAAAGTGTTTCACTTCTTAGAGTTTGCAGTGGTTAGTTTCTATACAGCAGCTACTCTGTTGGACTTAGATTTTGCTATGAAGTCTGTTGGACATTGTTTATAGTTGAGGATAGAAGTAGGCTTGCTACAGGTGTAAACATAGTAATAGTATTGCATGGTGTAAACAACCATATGCAAACGTACACCACATGTTATTGTGATTCCTATTCTGGGCTCGTTAGTTTGGCTTTTAATTCCTCGGTATTAAAGGAAGTATGGAGGTCAAAAGTACTTAGTAGTCTATTAGGTCTGTTTTGATACGTGATGGCATTTATTCATACGAGTCAATCTCATTGGTACAGTGGCCCACAACTCTCACATCAATACACAGAAAACTTACGACACAAAAACCAATTTTCACGACACGACACAGAATTTCATGTCATTATATACAATATCATGTCAAAATAACTATTTTCCACGGCGTTTCACAACATCGTTTATGCTAATTGCAATACAGGGATCCAAAGCAATAGATGGCCTGGGGGCCATTGCCACAACTTATGTACAATCTCTCTTCTTTTCTACAAAGTTTTCCTCAAATTGGACAGAAAAATGCCTTTTTTAAACAGCAGAAAGCAGAATTCCATGAATCTCATGAAGCCACTGCTGACCAATTAAAATGCAAATTTGTTTTTGCACTTGAGAGGGGGAGATGTTAATTCACAATGTTAATGAGCCCCCGGGCCAAATTTTGCTTTTGAGATCCCTATGTTTCGTATTAGCGTGAACGATATTGTGAAATGCCGTGAAATCCTGTGTTGCTTCGTGAAAATCAGTTGTTGTGTCGTGAGTTTCTGTGTATTGACGTGAGAGTTGTGGGCCACCGTGAAAAGTAGTTATTGTGTCGTGAGTTTCTGTGTATTGACGTGAGAGTTGTGGGCCACCGTGAAAAGTAGTTATTGTGTCGTGAGTTTCTGTGTATTGACGTGAGAGTTGTAGGCCAACGTACATTAGTTTATAAGCACAGCATTTTAATTATATGCATCAGCATTTTAATTATATGCATTATCTAGCAATTATTTATTGATATAAAATCAGTTCAACGATTTAATTCAAGTTTTTACGTTTTTCCTTACAGTGCAAAGTAATTCAGAAGTTGTGAAAAATCTGAGAATTCAGCAGGTGCTTATGAATTACTAGTCTTTGGCATCTTTGGTGCATGGTTTTCGTCACAGTTGTTTTTCTTATTTTGAATCTACAAACTTGTATCTTTATTTACATAGTTAATATTTATTTTCAAACATTTTCATACTCCTGCTTCTAGAAGTTTTGATATGCCTGCCTATTCTGATTCCCTTAATTTTGGTTCTGTATTTGCATAAAGCGTTTTGATTTGTACCAGAAATATGGATAGTGTAAATTGGCATCATATTGAGTACTGTTTACGCAGAAAATGGAGGATAGATTTTGAGGCAATATCAAAGATAGGAGAGCATTTGCTCATTTTAACGGAAATTTTCTGTTGAAGTGAATCAAGAATTATTCATTATTTCTTATACTCCTTAGTTTTTGATTTCTTTGTTGTTTGGATTTCTCTCTCAATGTATGTTAATGTGTTAAATTTTTCGTGCTACTCACTTTGTCCATAAAGTGCATATTTGCGTAGAGTCACATCTATATTCGATTCATATTTTTTGCCAATTTCTTCACAAAGATGGTGACATTTTTGAAAATTTACTAGCTGATGAGGTTTGAGCCTTAAAGAATTGAAGATTTTAACAATGCATTTGGCTTAAGGCTCCCCCGAAAGGCATTGCGTTGCTTATTTATGCCCAAACTATTGTCTAATCTATACTTAAAGCATCTGCTCTTATGTAATAAATGACTAGTTGACCGGAAATAGAGGGTTAATCCTGCATATTTTGCTCTTTTTCTTGCAGAATCACGAAGACTTCGAATTAAAGAAGTTGCTATTTGATACGGTTCTTGTTCTGAGTAAGGATTCTGCTGCTTTACCGGTATGTCATCAGCCAAAATATCTTTTCTCTAATGAATTACGCATATTTATTCAATTCAGTAAATAGCAGAACTCCTTTTAGCGAAGTATTTATAAGTCGATTGGGGAAATGCTTATTGAATTTGTACTTCCCTTAGACAGGACCTTAGACAGCTGAAGTGGGTAGGGGGTGGATGTTAGGTCATGCTAGAGAGGACAACTATGAATGGTTCTCAAGCTTCCTAAAAATCCTAAAAGATAATTGAAAAAGAGACTCTCCCAAAAAGTCCTAAAAAATCCTAAAATTTCAAGAATATTTTGCTGTTCTCCTAAATTTATCCTAAATTTTTCATAAGTCGATTTACTTCTCAGCAGTTATGCTGCTTAATAATTCTTTTGTGATAGTTTATCATAATAGAAATGGTCAACTCATCAATTATCTCAAATTCTACCGTGAATGTACTATTTTTTGAATAGGACAGTGACTTTTTCTGCCATACCAAACGTGTGATGCCCATTTGCCCCGTTTATATCTTGTCATCTGAGTAACCTTATAGCCATTATTTTCCCCAAAATATCGCAATGTATAGAGAATTTCTCTAGAATCTGCAAAACTCCTAAAAATGGGTGAATAAATTTCCTAAATTGTCTTAAATGTCCTAAAACAATTGATGAAAAAATATTGGGAACCCTACTATGCCACGATTTTAAAGCAAAAACGCAAAATCCCTTCCAATAGAGCAGTCTTTGCATATTATGAAGGGTTGACAGTAGCCTTTCTTGCTTTTTTGAAATAGGGAATTTTGTCAGTGAAAGAAAATTCAAGGGAAATATGGTCTAACGATTTGATGTATCTCAATTCTTCGCAGTCATTCTTTGTCTAGATCATTTTCTCTGTAGCTTGAATTGCTACAAATTACATCCAATATTTTTATTCAGAAAAACTTTGATAGAATGATTCCCTACAATTTTTGGCCCTTCAAAAGTGTCCCACACTCTACCTTTTCTCAGAATCGTAGGAGATGTTGTTTTTCAAAAACCTA
Source organism: Cassiopea xamachana (assembly GCA_900291935.2). NCBI lineage: Eukaryota > Metazoa > Cnidaria > Scyphozoa > Rhizostomeae > Cassiopeidae > Cassiopea > Cassiopea xamachana. Next base: position 19,580,459 of record OLMO02000257.1, on the reverse strand, counting down.
AATATCAAGTTTATTTTTACATCAAGCTATCTTGTTGAATGATCAGACCTGTAGTAGGATAAGTTGCGGATCTTTTTGATTACTGTGAAGTTCCAAATAAACGGATGTCTTAATAAACAGGGAGGTCCTAATAAACAGGGCGGCTGGAAAAAATTCCGAATTGTAATAAATGAATCATAAGCGGGGGGGGGGGCTCGGAATTTGAGTTTCAGCTTAAAATGATTATAAAGCGACGTACAGAATGAAAACAGGTTGTCATAAAACTAAAATATGCACAGAAGCATGCTATTTTGCCTTGAAAAGTGGCCATGAATAGTACTAACAAAGAAAGAAAATAGGGTGAAGAGTTCGGAAATACTTCAAATTCTTGAAGATTAATAAACGAGGGTCCTAATAATGTCTGTGGGGTCAGAAAAAATTGGAAAATTAAATAAACAGGGGCGTTTATTAAGCACCTGAGAGTATCAATGATTGTGGCCCTCTACTGTTCCATCTCATTTTTGTATTCGTCTCTCCTCACTCTAATTGTAATCTCTTTTCGGCTATTAACGATCTTAAGCGATTGTGTATAGACTTGGCTGTGTTTAATTCAAGGTAATGTCAGCTCAAAGAGTTCTACTAGCTTTGTTCTCGTATGTGCGACCAATTGATGAGAGCCTGAAAACATGCTGGACCCCAGCTCAGTACGAGGAGATACAGTTACAGGTTTGTCAGATACAGTTGGTTGCAGTGTTTCAGTTTTTTTAATGGCTATCACGTTTTGCGAATTGTCCTTACTATTTCTCAAAAATTTTGTGCAAAATGCAATTTTTACTAATATTTTGGAGACAGCAGGTCATTTTGCAGTATTTCCAGGCCTATGTCGTTCAGGCAACAAATTCATGAAAAGACTATAATCTTGTGGATTCGCATTATCTGCGTTGCTCACTTCAGAGTATGACTAGAATGAAATTACTACAAGCACTGCATGTCTATTTCAACTAGACAAAGGTGTGAGCAATGGCCCATACTCTAGGCCAATTAGGATAGTTTTTAGTTCTTCTATGAAAGTCAATTCTTGTATATTATGCAGCTAAGCTCTACCGTACATAACGTGTAAAGGCTATATGCATTTTAGTAATTGAAATTTAGTCATTCCTGCTTAATATTAAATAATTCCTGCAATTTTTCGTGTTGTTTCCAATTGTATTATACGTTCATTAACTAAAAAATGTGTACAAATTGGCATAGTAGACTTTAATATGACACACATTGTCATTGCTCATTTCGTTTAGGCCTTGTTTATCCTTTCTTCAATCGCTCCACTCTTTCTTGATGATTACATGACATGCCAAGGCAGCACAAGACTTCTGTTGCTACTAGAATGGTGCATTAGCCCAGGTTTGTTGAATTGAAGTCTGTAAAGAAAGGCAATTGTATACCATCACTCATTACATGTGTTTGCTTACGTACTCACACAGATGCACGGATACACATGCGTGTGTAAGCACACAAACAAACACACACAAACAAGCACAAACACATACATGCATTAGACTTGCACGGACAAGCACATTGACGACCACACAATCATAGGCAAGCAAACACGTTGACAAACACACACGCACACATGCACAGACAAGCACACACACAACGTATGCAGATAAAAATAGCTACAAACACACACAAGCACGCAAGTATACATAGGCACATACAGGCACACATAAGCACACACAAGCACACACAGGCACACACAAACCCACACAGGCGCACATAACCACACAAAGGCACACACAACTACACACAGGCACACACTAGCACACACACAAGCACACGCAAGCAGAGCAACTACAATCTATTCATATACACAAGCAGGTACACGCAAGCTCACACAACCAAACATCCAACACATAAACAAACACAAGTACCAACACAATTACTAGCACAGACACAAATAGAAGCTTGCCATTGATTGTTTGTACTTTCCCATTGATGCACCATTGATGCAGGTCGATAAAAAGTGAATCTAAAGTTTCACTTGCTAAATATCTATCAGTTATTGCAGATTGCCACCCCTTGTTATGGATTGGACTAACCAGTCAAGTATAAGATTTCCTTGCTGCAATACTTTGGTAAGTTTACTGAATTGTATAATATGGAATTTTCTCTCATTTCACAGACGACTATGGTGGTCATGGCAACAGCTACTTTGGTGTCGGTGGCAGAGGCAACAAAAGAGCTCAGATGCGATTTTGCATACGACTCCTTCGAAGCGTCTCCTCCCAAGGTGATGAGCTCATTCTAGCTGATTTGAGTGATCAGAATGCCATTGGAGAGTTAGTAGGTATGTGGCCAGTTTTCCAAAAGTGAGATAGTTTTTCTCTGTGGTGTGTTTTAGTTGCATCTCATTTCAGTAAATTTTGGAGATCAGACTGGCTTACTTTCAACCAAATTCCTTTCTCCAATAACATTTAGTTTTTGTTTCATAGATGAGGGCCTGAAAATTATTTGGAATTCTAATTTTGAGATGATCCAATTTGCTTGAACGTATTCTTATTCTTGTCAAGAAACTAAAATGCTGTGAGAATGTATTGAGATCTGGAAGAGTTTGAGCTTAGAAGAGACTTATGCTAAACATGCACCTCCTAAGCTATGTCCTTGGTTTCTTATAGAATATCTTCTTAGGAAAGAAGATTTGATTCCTTTTTTTCTAAATAAATAATGTCGGGGAAAGGCCGTAGGGCCTATAACAAAGCCCTGACAAAGGAAAACTGAGAAAATAGGGAAGTTTAAGTAGAGAGGGAGATGAGATCAAGTTTGTTGATGTTAGATTTAAAAGATGACAAATTGTAGGATTCAGAGAATACGTTTCCCTTCAATTTTTGAAGCTTTCGTTTCTGTTTAAATATGTGGTTCACTGTTCCCCCCTATCTTCGCACATGTACATAGTTATATGCATCAGATTTTGAGAAAACCTTATGCAAAGACCAGCTAAACCTAATAACAGGTTTTTCAGCATCTGTTCGTGGAAATGCAATTTGCATGGAACTCATTAGTTAGGCCCAAAACCAAAGTCTTCGACGGCCTCTAACATGCACCCTCCTTTCCTTAGCATTCACATCAAACGAGAATCAGAAGTTGTACCTATTGATTCCTGTCTGAAGTTTGGTGTCACTACATCTCGTTTGTAAAATTGCATTGTACCGTTTACAGTGCATAGGAAAGCTGCTTAACTCGGTGCTTACAATCGAGCGTGAGAATTAAGGAATGTATTGGGTAGATCATATTGGAGTCTAATATCGATTGCTTGGTTACAATTTCTTTTACAGGCATTCTTCACAATGCAAGTACAAGTACAGATGATAATGACAACATTGACATTGAAATGCAGTGTGACATGCTGTTCATTTTGGCTTGTATCTGTGATACTGATCTTCATAGAAAAGTAGGTAGTTTTTGCAGGAGCCTCGCTATCATTCAATATGCTAACAACAATCATATTAAACAATTCTCAAAGCGAGAACTTGACTATTTTTTTAATCATTCTTTTAGCGGGGCATATTTTGGATCAGTTATACTGAGTGTATTACCCTGGTCAAATACCTGAAAGTGAAAAGTTTAATGAAATGGTTTGTAAATGGGAATAGAGCAGCCGTGGGCTAGCGGTAATGCACTCGACTAAGACCAACATGGTCCTGGGTTCGAGACCCATTGCATGCCATTGGTGACGTCAGGAAGGGCATCCGGTCCTAAATGCTCGCGCCAGAACTAAAGTCCTCTCAGAGGCACCCTCCAAGCCCCAAGGAATTGGGGGAAACTGAGATAAAATCGAGTAAGATCGAGTTATGTAAATGGAAATCGCTTAATGTATTTTTCTTGTCAGTTTATTTTAACTGAATATGAGATCTCCTTTAAACTTCATACCCATATATTTCAAGGGCGATGTGCTTCATGTAGTTTTACTTTCGCCAGTAGTGAAGCAGTACGGTTGGAAGTCTTCTTTGCTGCCATTCATTCGCTTTTCTCCCAGAGCACTGTAAATATTGCATCATGAAACTTTTTAATTGACACTTCAGAGTGCAATACACACTTTTTTAATAGAATTCCTAACTTTAGTGGGGTAAGTGGCCAAGCGGCCCAGCCAGTTCCATTAGCTTAACTAAAGTTAAGCATTGCTGTGTACGGTCAGAAACTGGATGGGCGACCTTCCAATTGAACGACCAAAATAGCTCACTCCGCCGTCCTTCGGAAGGGACGTTAAACTAGGGGTCCCCTGCCTGGATGCGGCATGCATAGTAGGCCTAAATTAGCTGAAAAAAGCTAGGTGTAATAGCCTACTCAAAACAGAGTAAACAACAACAACAACAACAGCTTTTTGCTGAGCCTTAATATTCTTATATTAAAGGAATATATTCAAATCTTTGTTGGTGCCTCACTCAGGGGGCGTCGAAACGACTTTCAACTTAGAGGGGCCTGGTCACTAATGTCGTAGATACTCTCAAGCAAAAAGAGTGAAGCATGCTACTTTCTGAAAAAGTGGGGGAGCCAGTGCACCCGCCCCCCCAGTTTTGACGCCCCTGTTAATTTATCATAAAGCAAAACAAACATGGAACAGAGCAATAAGTATTGTATCGATAATGGAAAAGTTAATCTACAAACAGTGCTATAACTTGAATACACAAAAATTCTATGTCTTGATGAAACTTGAGCCTTACATTATTCTCAAAATATCTTTAACTTTCATCGATTCTAAGCCTCAATGTTCTTGTAAACTTTGTTCTCATAAAAATAGTGTGTATTGATGATGTTTGGGGCCACTTCAAAAAATATGGTTGTTTGCAAAGTTATAGCAGCTGATTTTCCATTGCATTTTTGTTAGGAACTCTTTGGAGAAAATGGTGTCATCATGCTCATAAACTATCTTCGTTGTTGTCCGGATCGAATCACAAGCCCGATAGGACNNNCACCACCGACTCATGCTAGCGACTGTTGATTGCATTTGGTGAGTGTTTAGTTTTGTGTTATAACCATTTCTTGTCAGAGGTGCTTTGGAATGAATTGATTACAAAATGAATAAGGCGAAAAAGTTAAGAAATGTGAATTTGTGTTATTAATGTAAATTTATTGATGGAAAAGGATCTTGACTT
>OLMO02000257.1:19534643-19551321 GCA_900291935.2 Cassiopea xamachana | reverse complement strand
AAGTACGCCGCCTGAACTGACGAAGAAATTTATTCATGAGGCTAAGCTTCTTCGAGAGATGGAGAAGGAGGTCATGACAGTAAGTTGATGCAATAGCATATTTAGCATGTATTAGGCTGTGAAGATATTTGAGTATGAAGTGTCAAGCAGTAATCATTACCATAAGCTTTGGATTTCCTGAAAATATGTGCTTTTATCGCCATATTTAAGCCCTTTTTGAATATTTTCTTGGGTTGATTCCCGTTCATAGTTTAGGCGAAGGCTTCGTGCACACGACAGCAGATCTATTCTGGCTCTGTTGTCGTTTAGATCCGATCCATACGGGTCCCGTGTGGACACCACTGATACGGATCCGATCCACAGTAGTGCGGATGTAACAAGAAACTGCGTACAGGAAACCCTTGTATTTTATGATGAAAAAAGCCTCGTTTCGCATCCTGCGCCGGTTCTGGATCGTATCAGTGCGTACACATGGGACCCAAATTGATCAGATCCAAACTGGTACGGCTAGTCAACCCGACCCAAACTAGTACGGATACCAGAGCCAAACTGCATCGGATAGAGGAGGTTTCGTGTGTACACAAGGCCTATCCGCTCCAGTTTGGGAACAGAACCAAAGGGACCCGCTCCCGTGTGCACGGGGCTTAAGTACCCTGGGAGCCAATTTACAAAGTAGGCAGCCTCACACATGAGACAATTTCCACTAGGCGAATTTGAACGCGAAACTTGTGCCTTGCGTGCTGGCATGTCAAAAGTCTTGACTTTGGTGACGATCGCAAGAAGAGAATAACACAAGCTAACTTCTCTTTGTAGTAAACCAAAATTTTTACCTCAGCGCTATCTAGTACACTTTTTAAGAATGAATAAGGCACTAATGCGTGTGGTCCGTGCGGGAGACTTTACCCTCCACGCGTGAGTTCTCTTGGAGCTATAAACTGTATAAACTGTATAAACATACTCTATAAGCTGGCATATGAGCTTATGAGCTTAACCCATAGGTTGAAAGCCATGTGCACCTCACGCTGGTTGTAAAACCAGCGAATCAAAAAGCTGTACCAAGATTTTTCCAGCCCATGGTTTCGTCATTGCCTTACGCCAATAGGCCAAGGAAGGAATCATGTATATGCAGGAGGTTCTTGATGTATGCAGCATGGATTCAATCCTGGCTTAATCCTGGTTAATTTATTTTTTTTTAATCCGCATAGGTGCGTCTTAGTTGTGCTGGCATGCAATACATGTGCTAATTATTCTTGAGATGATATTTCAAGATCTCAATATGAAGTATGACCTGCATTAGTAATATTACATCAAAAATTAATATTACAGCCATTTTGGTGTCAGATCACGGTGCCTTTTCGCACAGAGCACCCGTATGCAAAAGGGCTAAGTTTTTACTACTCAATATCAGGGATGGCACTGGCAGGGGGCTTGGGGAGCTGTAGCCCCCCTAGGATTTTACTGAGCCCCGTCATTGGTACCTAAATTTCTATGCACTGACAGCACTTTGATATTATCCATGACATTTTTTTAGTGCTTTCAGCCAATACGATAGGTTTTGTCCATTAAAATTCTTTGACACCGCTTACTGTCGGCACTTTGATAGCACTAAGCCCCCTTAGCATTCTTTATGACCCCACCACTGCTCAATATGACTCCTCCGAGCCCGTGCAACTGCTTTATTTCATTCTGACGCTAACTGCACCCATTAGTTCTTCACTACTAAGCCCTGAGCCTTAGATTTTCCTTTGAATATTTCTTTGAAAATCGTAAACCGCATTTGATTCTTCCAAATCAATTTACTCTAGTGCCTGCGCAGCTACCCAGATTTCTATGTTTAACCATAATTTCGCGAGTCATTGTGCATTGTTAATGTGAATGTGACGAAAGTCAAACTCAAAATGTTCTAGAAAGTTCACTTTTTGGTTTTTATGGGATCAATTTGAAAGTAATGACGATCATGAGACCACAGATGCGTTAATTAGGAGTCAAGGATCCTATTTCCTTAAGGTCTCTCATATTGGTTTGAACTGCATTCTAGCTTGTGAACCAGTTAATGTAACTTATATTATCCAATAACATTTTACTGTTTAATTGCTTGTTTAGGTGTTTCATCTGTCAAATGATTGTAGGGATGGCTTTGGAACCAAGACTTGCCCAATTTCATTTCATAGAGTTACTGATAAGCTTATTGATAATAGAGTTTATACTAGCTCCTTATTATTGGCCACCGTGATTGCATTAGACACGATGCATTTTTTCAATTTTGCGACATGACATAGAATTGCCCCTAATTTTCTAGCTTGACGTAGATAATCGCTTCCAGTCCTCCTGTCTTATTAGCCTACTTTCCAAACAATGTTTCCTCAATAGCTACTACCAGTTTTCTATATGTTGACATGTTGTCACGTGATTGTAACATAATGGCTCCTTTTTCAAAATTTGTCAGCATCGTTCCATCTAAGATATCACAAGTTTTGCAGAGTATTCAACGCAAAAGTCCCCACTGAAGAAATTACTGTTTTCATCATAGCGTGGTGTAGCTATTTCTTGAAATGAATGATTGTTTTGCGTTCAGAGGTGTCGTTGAATTTTTAGTTCTCTCCAGAGTATCGATTGCCGTCCATCAGAGTAGGAGAGTTGAAACTGAGCCTAATAGAGAACAGGGGCGGATCCAGAGCTGTACTTTGTGGGGGTGGCCTTAATTGTCCTTTTCATGTGAAAAGTTTCTTAACACTATTGTTTGCTATAGGAAATATTGTCGTTTGGGGATGCCATACCCCCTGGCCCCCTGGATCTGCCCATGATAGAGAATTACAGTTTTGTGGATAGTTTCTTTGTAATCTTGATGTAACTCTCATCTTGCAATGCCGTAGTGCATATAGGCCCCTAAATTTCCTATATCAGAGTAAGCATTAATGTTAACCTAAGTCTTCATTCTCATAAATAGAGTAATGAAGATTGACCAAAAATAACAAATAGTGTGCAGTTTTTGTGGCAAGTTGTATGTCTTTCTAAAACGCTAATTTTGATCCGTTCCGGTGGACCATTGTTCAACGCTATATAGATTGTGAATTCCATGTTACAGATATTGACACAAAGCAGCAGTTTTTATTTTAGTGACCGGAAAATGTTTTGTTTGTTGAATTAATAACCGTTCATTATTATTTCTCTTTGTTTTTGCAGATACATTAATGAGACAGCTATGTGAATGAATTTTGAGCGTTATGCAGTGAAAATTTTATATTCAACTTTTCTGTAAATAATAGAACACTGTAAATATCGAATTTGCTGTATATTCTAGCCCTCCTAATCTTACATCGTAGTCACTGTTAGTTGTCTGTGTGGTGAATGAATTGTGTAGTTTTTACATTACTACGCGATCAACCAAATTGCTTTCAAATTTGTTTTTAGTCAGCCTCTCAGCATATATTTAATTGCGTATCAAAGCCAAATCTCATTTTATTATTAGCCATCGATATGAGGATCTTCTTGTTTTTTTTCTGCCAACGTCTTTCTCCTTCGTGCAGCATTCATTTAAACCATGCAGTGAATAATTGGAATTATCTCGACAAATTAAACATTTCCTAGATCAGGGTTCGGGAACCTTTTTGGCCGAGAGAGCTAGGAAATTGTCATATTTTAAAATGCATTTTCATGAGAGCCACACAATTGGATATTGGTGTCACAATGAACCGCCAAAATAGTCTGATTCGACACTGATTTGGCCAATGCTCTGTCGACCTAATATTGCACCTGAAGAGACAACCAGCGGTAACTTTGGAGAGTAATGAATTTTTGCAATACTTTGAAGAATTCCCTGTTAAGGTTTGTCTGCGAGACAGAGACCCAGATGCAGTCATCAAAAGAGCCACATCTGGCTCGCAAGTCATAGGTTCACGACCGNGCTTTCCTAGATCATCGACAATTTGTTTAGAAGCCATAAGTGTATATAGAATTTTTCGGTTACGTTTTCTGATGAAGTCTAGTAAAAGCGCTTTGAAAGTAAGTTCAACAAAGAAAGTAAGAAAGAAAGAAAGTAAGTCAGAACTTCCGCTCTAAAAATACATCAAAGTTTGCCTTGTTGAGTGCAGATGCGAGCAAACCATTGCTACCCTTTCATATATATATATATATATATATATATATATATATATATATATATATACATTCATTCCAAAAAAGCATGCGAAAATGGAATATTAGAATCCAAAAACAGGAGAAGCATTATTGCTTAATATGTCAAATTTTACTACAAAAAATAATACAAGGTTCAAACTGAACCTGGAAAACCTGAAAAATAGGACATTTTTATGAAAAGCCTGGTAAAACCTGGAATAGTCAGGGAATTTTCAATGCGTTTCTCCAAGTCAGAGAAAAATTATTGAGTCCACATGTAATTTTCATGGGCTCGTTGCATGGTTGTTTGCAATGTGGTTGTTCCATTTGTCATTTGTAAATGTGACATTTTTCACTTTGCATAGTGCTGTAGCAAATATATGTACATCACATATCTATTAGGCTCAATTTTCTGTGCTTATTTTAGTAAATATGTGAAATAGGGGTCAGGGAAAAGTGGGTGATTCTGAATTTCCGTCAGAGTCAGAGAATAGTCAAGGAATTTCATTTAAATATTGGGTGTGAGCTTTGTGATAGTTAAAAAATACTCATCTTCAGGGGTGGCGCCAGGAGTTTTCCGATGGGGGCTGACTCTTCCAATGAGGGGACTAAATGCCGTTTTCAGAGTACTATAAATGCCAAATATCTCCGAAAAAATAGTTTTCACTTTCCGACGGGAGGCTAGCGTGTTCCTACGAGGGGCTATAGCCCCCTGCCGCTATAGGGGGTGCTCTCTCTTTGATTAGTTTCATAATTATCGAGATCGAGAGAGTTCTTCCTTCAAGTACTTCCCTCCATGCAATTTAGCTTGCGGATTGTTACTAAATTGTTTGTAGTGACTTTAAAATGAATGAATCAATTCAACTGAACTAAATAGGAGCGATGGAAAGAGCTCAGTGTTAAGGGCAGCTCTTGCCCCCCTCCAGCGTAAGCGTTCTTCTCCAAACATGATTGGTTGTCCCCACTACATACCCCTCCCGAATGAAACAGCAACAACAACATAAAAATTCGTAGTAGGAAGCAGGCGGGAATCACTACGGCTACATTGAAGTTTTGAAAAAAATTAAATAAAACAAAGAGGTACTTACATGTTTATAGCTTTAGCTGTGTATATTTAGTCGGGCATTTGACTACTATTACGGGTCCATTCTATATTTCAATTACGTGAATCCGCAGAACGTCGGAATGCAATCAACTTTGTAGATGTAGAACTATTTCAGAGCCTTTTCACATACTATGTGACATAAGAAGTAAGATTTTTGCTGTGAAAACTTCTAGATTGAGTGAATTATACCATATATTGTCGCTTCTAAGAACATTTATAACATTTTCCTAGCTGCTGTGGGTGTAGCCGCTACCATTGTTAACTTTTGAAGAAAGGTGGACATGATGATAAAGCATAAATACAAAGTGTAATACATAAATACATTTATTGATACATGCAGTCAACAGTAGAATAAGTAAGCTATTTTGATAATGCATAATTATGAGTCCCAAATGGATGGGGGGTTAGAATTGTAGGAGTGGTTGTGTGGGTAGAAAATTTCTCTCACCATCTATAGCTATCATTTTAACTGTTGCATCCTCATGTTTGGTAATACTTGATCGAATTATAGACTCAAAAATAGTAAAGTGGGATATGGAATAAGCATGTCGTGAGTGGATTTTTTTCAAACATTAGTAAGTGGGTTGACATTTATTCAGGACTCAAGATTATGTGACTAGAGTGAAAAATATAGCAGACTTTGTAGCATTAAGTCAAAAATGTGTCACAAAGACATGTGACGATAGATCCCTATGTGAAATATCTATTGAAATGGTTTTATTAGCAAACTGGTGGAAAATCTCAGAGATGCTAGACAATGAGCAAGGGAGCTATGGGATCTCTGCTTGGCCCCTCCTTGGCCAGCATGTTTATGTGTGCTCTCAATGGGTGCGGGGGGCCAAAAGGAACAAAGAGGCACCAACCTCCAAGGCCATCACAGCCAGCCAAGAAATTGAGGGCTTCAAAGGCACCACTTTTGGACAATTTTACCCCATCCCTTAGTAGGGGCTATATTTCTCACAATCATGTAAACAGTTCTCCTGTCAAATCAAACTCTGCTATCTAAACTAGCTTAATTGATCTCCATTGGAGCATATCAGCATTTGTAAAGAAAACTACTGCATCTCAAAAAGGGCTAGTTTGCTGTAACTTGCTTTCCCAAATGAAGGGTTTGCTCTCCTCTGCTCTCCTCTGCCCCCCTCTCTGGCATTCCTGAAGAATCTAATGGAGCGATTCATAGTCTGTCATAGGCTCTTTGTGGTACTTTTCAAGCTATCTGAACCTCATTAACATTTGTGCATTGCAAATGTGTTGTCCAGAAAGTCATTTGCAAAATACTTTATTATTCACATATAAGATACACTTGAAAGATTGCAGATAATTGGTGACTAACCTTTGATACAAACTGCTGCTTTGGTATGAATTTCTTAAATAGCCTACTAGGACTCTTACCAAGTTGTAGCAACATCACTATACATCAATTTAGGAAATTTTAGTTAGAGCACCTTAGTAAATTGCCAATTTCATTATAAGAAGTAGTATGAGCATTGAAAACAGAGGCAGTTGAGGGTCATTATCAGACAGCATGCTCATTATGTTTCATTGTAACCTTTTGTTATTTGAAGCCCCTGTGATGGATTTATAGGTTTAATGGTTAGCATTCACAAGCAATGAATCTTTTTCCTGTCAGAGCTTATCCCACACCTTAAAGCTGGCTTTTCTCTCAAGATTCCTGGTTGACCAACAAGCCATTTTAATTAGAGATCAACAAGAAACGCATTATTGTCCCAGCCACATGTGTATTCTATGAAGTTTATTGAACATTTCAAATGTTCCAATTATAATTAGTGGATGCAGTGTTTGAGTGACCTAGACATAATTGATGACAAGCGTGAAGATTATCAATTTGGTGTTTATAATTTTTAGAATTCTTAGCTCCTATCTCTGGTTAAAAAAGCAACACAAATCTATCAACTGCAACATGTTTTTTATGAAAATTTATATTTTATTGTTTATTAATCATGTAAAAATCCTATTAAGATGTCCACAAAATTTGAAAATTTGCATCTCACACTAGAAAGCGGAATGTTCTTGTTTTTGTGGACATTGGATATCAATATAGAAAAATAATGTCTCTAGCATTTTTTTTAATGACCTGCATGATGCTGTAGTGTACACAGTAAAGTTGGCAGATTGTGCAACATATCAAGTTGTTACACTGTTGGAGAAAATAGGGAGCTGCAAAAATGTCCAACAATTAAAAAATCACTTTGTTAAAAAAATCAAAGGAAATGCCATTGTCATTAGTATTCATTGTATTTTTTGTAACAAATTTACTCCATTTTTTGCCTCTGTAGTCAATGAGAACTATCATAATTATGATAGTTTTCATTGACTATAGAAGCAACAAAATGGGGTAAGGATTTGCGATAACACATTGAGAAATATAGAGGACCAAGATTGAAAATATGCAGGTTTGCCTGAATATTTCCAAACTTGGTCTTCTATATTTTGTAATGTACTATCACAAATCCTCAAATCTACCCCTCCTAAAATGAGAACTCCCCTCAAATAATCCCTGCTCTGGAGCAAGAGATTTGAAAGAAGCTCCCTTCAATAGGGCCCTGCCCAAACATGCACAAGTTTTAAAAGCATTTGAACAGGTGTTGGTGCTTTATAAAATTAAAGGGAAAAAGCAGTCATTAGTTCTTGAAAAATTATGTATTCATTAAAAGCATCTTATTGTTTGTATCTGTGGCATCCAAAAGGCAGCTTATCACTAAGAAATTTCAGTAAGGATACAAACAAATACAAAAATACTTTTTAAACCCTACTCAAATTAATCCTGCCCTTGAATAGATTTTATACTTTGGAATAGATTTATATATATGTAGTATGTTATATATAGAAAATAGGGGTGGTGCTAGGGAGGGCTGGGGGCTATAGCCTACATCAAAACACACTAGCCCCCATTGGAAGGTGAAAAACTAATTTTTTGGAGATTTTGTGCATATTTAGTACCCTGGTAACTGTAGTTTAGTCCCCCCTCATTGGAACAGTCAGCCCTCATTGGAAGATTCCTGGCACCATCCCTGATAGAACACCATGGAACATTTAAGAAAAATTTAGTCTACGTGTGCGTTGTTTTACTCGATGAGCAATGACGATGGATGTAGGAGCTGGGAGTACAGGGGTGCCCCACTGCAGCTTTCAAGATGCAATTTTTTACCTGTTATGATGCCACCTGAAGACATGTATCCCCCACTTTTTGAATACTTTCTATACCTCTAACAATAACCATTCAGGAGGATTGTTATATATGTATAAAATATAGTTGACTGTAGTGAAATTGTATATTACTTTCATGTAGATACCCTGCAAATTAAATGCATATGTTATGGACTTTTACCAGGGTCTATAACACAAGTTAAATAAAAAAATTTTTAATAAAACAATGTCAACCCCAATCTGACGACAAAGAAGACTTCCCTCAAACATAATTTGCCGTCAAAGACACCTTTTCTCGCGTTCCAACATTGACTAGCACTGTTGGTGTACTGAATATTTGCCGACAAGCCAACTGCTTGGGGGGAGGGTGCAGCACCCCCTACATCCCCCTATAGCTGCGCCCTCGCTGCGCCCTAGCTGTTATCCTGGGTATTATTTAAAGCCATCTACATATTATGCACCACCTGCAGTCAGAAACTGAATGTATACTGTTCATTTTCCTCTTGCTAAATGTATTGACATCCATCACGTAATACTGTGCACCACATCGTCTTTGCAATTGGCTGTTTGATTAATAGGCGACGTGATACCCGACGTGAAACCAGCGTATGAATTCTCCTCTCACCTCTCAATGACAATTAGGTGGCATGCCTTTGCCCATTTAATTATGCACGAAATATTTTGCTATTCTACTGATAATGCATTAAGCATTAATAGCTTGAGAAACTGCCGCCACCTTACTTTCATTTTTGAATAACCATGCAGGTTTGTACACTTTCCATTAATGTATATGCGGAAAGTGTCGGAACTCAGAAATTTACTCAGAAAGTCTTAAGAACGCGTTGATACTGAAATAACGAAAGTTTAATTATTGAGCCAAAAGACTCTCTTGTTAGATGAATATATTTTCGTGTTGAAATATTCAATAACGTTTTCATTATGTTTATTAGCCACACTGTAAGAATAGCTGTTAACTTTGTATGCCCTTAAATATATATTTTATGGTATAATGTAATATAATATAATATAATATAATATAATATAATATAATATAATATAATATAATATAATATAATATAATATAATATAAGTAGGGCGACCATAAGTTAATAAAGTCAAAACTTTTTTACGGTCTTTGTGTTACATGAAGCACTAAAAAAATCACCTTTGTAAGGATTACAAACCCATTTCGAAGACGTTTATAGGTCAAAGTGAAGCCAAAATCAAGTTTAAGGTCAATAAAGTCAGAATTACAAATGCAGGTTAACTTTCAACACTTTAGGTCAATAAAGTCGAAATTGTGAATGAAAAGTCAAATATCTTCAAATCTCCATTTATTTGTGGATTGACCATCGGATCTTGCTTCCCTGTATGTCTTGATTTTCCATCGTCACGAAATTGTATCCGTTTATGTTCCGGTTTCCATTTCTACCACGTGAATTATCTTTGATCTTCTATATTTTTCCAGTATTTAAATCTTTTCATTTAGTTCTTTTTCTTTACTGTACTGACGATGAATGACGCTAGTATAGTGTCAAAATGTGTACTAATAAAATGGCATAGCATAGTTTATTAGTAAAATGGATTGTACCTACAAGAAACTTAGGCATATTTGTTATGTCAAAATAAGGTCAAAATCACAAAAAATAAGATCAATTACTGATATATATATATATATATATATATATATATATATATATGTTATAAATATTATAGTAGAGTAAAATATAATGGGGCATTATATTATACACTGTTACATAATATAATACAATATGATGTAGTATAATGTACTGCAATGAAATATAATAAGTTATATTATATAATATAATATAATATAATATAATATTATTTAATATAGTATGGTATGATAATGCATTTTTTTTATAAGAATATCTGCTTTTTCGCCGAGCCTCAATATTCTTAAATTTTTGTAATTCTGAGTCTGAGATTATTGTTTACCTTACCTATTTTTAATTGCCAATAGTGTACCTTCACCTAAAGTCAAAGGAGTACGTTCATATCTATGCTGATTTTTACGTCATCGTAATACAAAGCAAGAGTGAAGCAGAACAAGAAATATTGTATCGATAATGCAAAAGTTAACCTGAAAGCAGCATTATCACTGAAATACAAGATAAAATTTAAAGTTTTGATGAAGCTTGAGCCTTGCGTTATTCTGAAATTATTCTTTTATTTCAGCTTCTTTGACCTTCAATATTCTTATAAATTTTATTCATATGAAGTAAGAGAAGTAAGAGTCATTCGTTATGTCATGAAATAATACAATATAATATAATTTATCATATAGTATAATATAATGTGATATAACATAAATATTATTTTATGTTGTATTATTATATCTTATATTATATTTTATTATTTCATATATAGTTATCGTCTGTCCTCCACAGTCAGAACCCCCTTCTTTTAGATTTTCTACAGGTTTGTTTTGTTTTGGACGGTTAGGCTCACTAGGCAAAATTTCATCCAAATTTGTGAAGCTATAGATGAATATCAATTTTGACTGCCCAAAGTTAGCCCCACGAGCAAAATAAAGCAAACCTAAGTGAAGTGTTTTTTAGTAATTTTTAGTAATTATTGTTTGCATTTTTCTCGTAGTTGTATATTTAATTTTCGTGTAGTTACTTGTCCTAAATGTCAATGGCTGCGGAGTTGTCATGGCATCTTCCACTCCGCGGTATCGTCCTTGTAGTGTGGTAAAGCGCTTTTGTGTTCGTATAGTTCCATGATATTGTTGTTTATATTTATATTTATATTTATATTATATTATATTATATTATATTATATTATATTATATTGTATTATATTATATTATATTATATTATATTATATTATATTATATTATATTATAGTATTTTCTATGTAAATTCTTAAATTCATGCTATTTACTTGGAATATGATTGCACCACAATTTTTATGCATGCTAGAAGTACCATTGTAGTCAAAAACTCATAGCAAACTGTGTAATTTCACAAAGCAATTTTAATGTCTAATGTTTTAATGGAAGTATTACAGGCCGAAAATTGTTATAGTTACTAGGGAACTGGGGTGTACTGGCCGGTTGGGCAATTCGGATTCTGAATGTGGGAAACTACACAATTTATATATGAATGACCTGACTTTAGAATTGTGGATTTATCAGAAAGTTGCAGCCTTTTCCACCATCTCTACCCACCGATTTACGTTGTCTAGAATTCATGGGCCGGTTTAGTGACACTGTGCCCGGGCAGAAAAATTGAACCAGTCCGCCCCTGCTAGGGAATATGCTACTGTAGCAATACCCCCCAATAAATGTAAGAAGGTGCAAGGGAGAATTGAAAGATTGGGGCTAAATCGTCATCCAACACCTTCCTGCCATTCTTCGATGACATTGGTTACTTTTAGTGCGTATCAGAGTGAAGTGGAAATGAGAGCTCAGAAAAAGTGACAGTAGAGACACTAGCTGGGAGAAGACTTGCAATATGTTATTCGCAGTATTGAAATAATTAACAATGTATACAGCATCTTTTATTGTCATATTGCAAACTGTGCAAAGAGCATACGGTTCGTTAGAGTCTGTTACATATAATCCACCTACAGTCCAAGGAAATACTTGCATTACTAGAAATAATGTGCCATTAGGATAAAGCTCCTTGAGTGAGCATTATCAACAGTGGCTCCGTGGTCGACTAAAACGAGCCGATTCCCACATTAGACGATTGATGTGTCATCGATAGTTATCTGTAGCCAACTGCATTCGCTTTGCTCTTCTTTCAGCTATAGCTCGTAATCTCTGCCAATAGTGTATAATCGTGTGTTAAACATGTTGTAGTATTTATCATGCTGTCCCTCTCTATCCTTACCATCCCTTTACTAATATCTTTATATCCTAGTATTAGTATCTTGAGGACTACCGCCGGTCTGGTTATCTTGGGGATTTCGTTTGGGAGTGTTTGATAGATGTACTGCAGAACTTACTTAGTAAGCGAGCATCCAGTTAAAACCTTTAGCCTAAGGAGGCCTTTCTATGATACCGACTCTTACTTGGAGAATATCCACGTTTAAATGATCGTTATTCTTAAAGCAGAGTTAAAGGCAGCGTTTCCACTTTTATGGAACTTTCCTGAGTATGAGGGAGCTTCTACCTTCCTAAGAAATTTCTCGGGGCTACAAAAATCCCAGGAAAATCTCAAGAAATTTGATATTTTGTAGAAAGAAACTTGAAGGTTTTTCTTATAGAAAACTGCTGCTTCTCAGTTATAAATTTACATACTTCAACATGACGACAGAAACCTTTCTGACGGAGTTCATGATAATATATTTTCTATTCCAAACAATTATAGCTCTGGACGTGATATTTCCATGTATTTGAAAATCTGTCACTATAACGAATCTGTTGGTGCTGGCGCTTCTCAATAACGATATTGTGCATAGTTTTTTGTTTTAAAGTGGTTTATCATCAGATATCATAGTGCAATTTATGACAATGAAAATCTTGTTGCAATTTGGCAAAGCAGTTGTTCTATGCATGAAGAAAATTTTGTTTTTAAAACCAGTCTTCAGATTGGAAGGTAGCTGTGCTCGCCCAATGCAAATAAGTCTCAGGGCTTACCAAAACATTCTTCATAAGAATTATAAAGATTGTTCCAAAGTTATATTGAAAATGGCATATAATTGTAAGAAAATGCCAAAACGAGCTGAAATAATCCTAAATTGACGTTTGATTATTGATATTACATATCACTGAATTTTCAGCAAAAATTTGGAAGATTTTCACTGTACGAAGGTAAAAGACTTGAGATTATTAAAGGTTTTAATGCCAAAATGTAAATTATTTCCTTATTTTTGTAAAAACGCGCCACAAAGATGCCAAAGTGCCAAGGCATTATTTTTTCGTAATTAGAAATTTGAAGAAATTCTAAGAAAGTGAAATTGGGTATTTAGAATTGTTTATGATAATTGGGAATGATGTATGATTTGGTATTCCTACCTCTCTAAGAAGTTTCATGTTTCGCCTATTAGATATCAAGAAATCTCAGGAATTTCTGAGTCTGGAAGTAGGATATTCAGTGTTGACCCTATGGAAGCACAGGTGAAATGTATC
Organism: Cassiopea xamachana; assembly: GCA_900291935.2. NCBI lineage: Eukaryota > Metazoa > Cnidaria > Scyphozoa > Rhizostomeae > Cassiopeidae > Cassiopea > Cassiopea xamachana. Next base: position 19,537,828 of record OLMO02000257.1, on the reverse strand, counting down.
CGCCCACCTGCCTGTGATTTATTTCTCCTATTCTAGCCGTTACGCTGTAAGTTTCCTAAAAGTAAATTAGATGCTCAAGAAAAACAACTTTCTTGAGAAATATATATATATATATATATATATATATATATATATATATATATATATATATATATATATATATATATATATATATATATATATATATATATATATATATATATATATATATATATGTATGTATGTATGTATGTATATATATAATAAATATATATATATATATATATATTTATTTATTTATATTTATATATATATATATTTATATGTATAATTATGTATAGTAAATATAGTATTTTCTCCAAATCCTTCTGATGAAAGTTGAAAGTTTGGATTCATTTTGAAATTGATTTTGTTTTAGTACACCCAAGCTCAAACCTATATATTATTTCTCAAATACCATTCACAATGAATAGCCTTTAATTTGCAGATATATAGAACTTTTAGTTAAGTTGGCCATTTTTATTGTTCTTTGTTTACTCGTTGTGAGGATGTTGCAGTTAAGCTTTAATTCATTTTGCTCAATTTTTCTCTAACTATTAGAGATATTTTGTAACACATCCTCGTATTTAGAAATGGAATCTTAATCCACTAGCCAGTAAGAAAATCTGATCAAGGGTTGATAAAATTTTATGTGTTAGCTCCTGCTGCTGTTTGATAGTTTGCAGCTGTTTGGTGTAACCTAGTTATATTTTTCACTCAAAAGTAGATGTTGGTTTCCTGGCATTCCATTTGCTAGACTATGGTTGCCAACGGTATGGTGTGTATCCCATGGAACTAAGTTCTCACACCGGATTGAATCACAGGAAATTGAATATTTTCCAGTCTTTTGTTTCTAAACCAGATGTCTTCTCTATGATCTCTTTTTTTCACACTTTTGTTTGGAGTACATTAGGCAAATAGGTTAAAGCGATTGTTGGAATAGTCATCACAGGCCCAATTATTGAAACTATGACCTGCGCCTTCAACTGATTTCAAAGGTCCTAGGATACGGTGTCGGCGACATAGGGGACATACCCCCTCCCCCAGTTCTCGCTAAAACAAATTTTTTAATTCGTCCAAATTCGAGGAGAAAATGTTAGGGTTGGGGTGAGGGACCTCTAGCAAGATTTGTAAATGGGTGTGGCTACCAAATGGCGTTTTCGTTTTAATGCGTGGCCCCAAAAAGTCCCCCCAGTCTGTCATGATTATCCCGCCCCTGCTGGGACGCAAGAGAATCACGAGGCCCTACGCCAGCGAAGCGAGAATGATATGGCTCTATGTATTGCAAACCCTCAAGACATTGATAATTAAAACGAACGTTCAAATAGGAACAAACTATCAGTATTGTAAATAAACTGTTTTCACTTTGGTCCTGTGCGTAATTAAACATTGAAATGATAAGTTATAAAAAACTAAGCTGATTGATTGTGAGTTGGAGGTAAGGAGGGCTGGTCTCCTTTCAATAATTGCTACCATTATATTTGGGGCATTTTAAATGCGTCTCTATTTTAACATAATTAATTTCTCCAGCTTGATCCGGCTGGCATCCACGCCCCCCCCAGAGGCAAATCATTCGCAAAACTTGTAAAAAATTTCGAGATATTTTTATACTTCAAAGAATTTCTGAACTTTTATGATTTTTTGGGACTTTACCATTATTTTATATAGTTTTATATCATTTTAAGAATTTTGAGATCTTCAGAAGATTTTTTGAGGATTTAAAGATTTTTGAAATTTTTTTCGAGTGTTACAAATTTCAAAGAGCTGTTTTACAATTTTAAAAGATTTAAATTTTTTTGGAAATTTAAGATTTTCCAAGATTTTTCAGATTTTTTAGAGATCTCACAGATTTCGAATCGACGCATACCACCAATTTCATCTGTCTACAGATCTGATTTAGAATCATGACATTCTCTCATTAAAAGTGTATGAAAGCTTTTGAAGTAGCAAATGCTCCAATACACATAAGTTTTGTAAGAAATGAACTTTCTGCTTTCAGCCTGGCTTTTTCTTAATATTTTATCAAATCCAGCCTTAAATGTTTCTTAAATTTAAAGACTTCCAGTAACAATAACAACCCAGATTGGGCAATTGTGATGCAAGAAAAAATATACCCAAGTTTTGTGACGCATGTAGTGGAAGTTGCGTCTATTTTCTTTCTTTTTTGATCGAAAATTGCCTTGTGAAAACAGTTTTTGCAAGTTATTATTTGAAACTCAGCCTGCCAACGATTCTTAAATTTTTTCTTAACTTTTGCCTGATCTCAGCCTCATGTTTCTTATAGACATGTTTCTTATAAGGAAAAAACGTGTACTAACTATAGTGCTAGCTCTAATGGGTTTTCAGATATCAATACCTATTTTATTAGAAGAGTTGTGAATCTTCTCAGACGGCGATTTCCTGCTCCACCACAACCACATCATCTTCGACCCGGCGCTCTTAAGTGCTTTAAATTGCAGTCTAATTGATGTTTATGGCTCATATACAACATCAGGTCATTTGCTCTGTTTCTAAATCTAGCCCTCCTTCAAAGACATGCAATGAGCTGTGACTCGAACCCAGGATTTATGATGAGCAGAACGTGCTGTGTTAGAGGGATGTGAAAGTGTCACGCTCACTGGACACACCCACCCCTTTTTGCTGAAACTAGTGATTTTCAAACTTTTTGCTGGAGCGGGACCTCAAGGAAAAAATTCCAGTGACTCGAGAACCTCCTATTCACATATCTGCTCTGGAGAATTGAAAATTACTGTCGATCATAGCTTTTGTGTATCTCATGTGGTAGCCCATGGACTGCACTGGTGGATCCCTACGGTTACGCGGAACCCCGGTTGAAAACCTGGCCTTAGCCGTCGGTAGTGTTTTGTTTTACATTAAGCACTGAAAATCCGACTTCCCGGTAAATTCCTTGTGCTATATCCACCACTGAAATTCCGACTTTGGATCTTCTGATCGTTGTGCCTAATCATGGACGTAGGACGACGTCATATTTAGGGGGGCTGTAAACATTCTGCCCGAATTTTTTCCTATTGTTCTTTCAGAAAATATGCCCGAGTGAAACGGATTTCTGCCCAACTTGGGGGGCTGCAGCTCCCCTGCCCCCCGCCCCGCCTCTTACGCTTATGTGCCTAAGGACCTTAGGCACGTCATTGACGGTGAGCACTGTA
>OLMO02000257.1:19452359-19476457 GCA_900291935.2 Cassiopea xamachana | reverse complement strand
TGCAGGATTTCGAGATTACCTGTACGCTTTGAAATCCAAGGATTTTGAAGATTTGCTTTTTTGAGTAAAGTGTTTTGATTTGCTATCCTATGTGACTATACAGATGGGCATCATGAAGTTCCCTCAAACTCAAATTTATAGCTAGAATTTTACTAGTATTATTATTCACTTGACTAGAATGCCGAGACAGAAGGAGTAGCTAATAATTTTTTTATCAAAGCCAGTGCCACCCGCAGGCAGCTTCAAACCTTGGAGGCAGTGCTATCTATGATTATATTCTTGAGTTTCATTTCATTTCGTTTCCATTTCTTTAATCATTTTAATCATTAGCTGTTATTCTCTATCAGCATACACAAACTAGGTTAATATATATATATATATATATATATATATATATATATATATATATATATATATATATATATATTATGTATATATATATTATATATATATATATATATATATATATATATATATATATATATATCACCAAAAGATCAATCGTCAACAGTGGGAACGTTAATAAGGCAATTTGCAAAAAATTGTGTACGATATTGTAAGAATGATGGTTGTACCATAAATGCATAAATTGCATAAATTAATGCTTGTGTCGAAATGTCCATGTTTCTTGCAGTAATGAACCTTCCATCCTAAATTACACCATTCTTGCAAGACCTGAGTAGAGATCTACTCGTAGCTGCAATGAACTGTTGGTGGAATCTAACCAAATATTATCAACCATCCTCAAGAAAGCCGTAAATATTAGATAATTTCTCGGTTAGTAAACTATCTTCCTGTTTTATGTATACCTCAAGAGATTTTGTATCTACAAGAATCTACACCAAGCCTAATCAGATATGACTACTTAGGCTCTATGGTAGGACAAATCTACATGAAGTCGTTACCAAACTCTGTCAAAGAATTCTGTTTCTTCAGCGGTGCTCCCTGATCTTATTTTAATTGAATTTGAGATTCATCGTTTGGTTGACCATTTATTGGCATTTCCTTCAATAATTACGTAAAGATTTACTGCCTAAAGAGATAACATTGATGGGTCGGATTCTTTTACGTTGTTTCGAGTGGATCGATAAAGTAATCTCGCCTTCTTTAATNTTAGAACAAGAGATAGATGACGAATGTTGGTAGAAATATATGAAAATGTGTTGAGTCATTGATGAGCAATGGGAAGCAAGGTAATTTTAACTCAGTACCCATAGCGTAAGAGCGATTCTTCATTGTGGCACTAACTATCATGTATCGACTATGCTAGTGCTGCATGTAAATGAAGAAATTTGAGAAGTGAGTAGTGAAGCACCGATGCTGCCCACTTCGTAACTTGCCTTTGGTGAAAAGAAAAAAGAAGGAAACAAGGAGTAAATATAGGAGAGGAAGGGAAGAATGGAAAAGGCAAGCTGACAGGAAAGAATTGATTATAGAGTGACCCATGCAAGACCAGTAACCCAAGCAAGGCCAAGCTCCAAATAGGCAAAGCTATGTTAAAGAACTCATTCTGCCCTTCGTCATACCTCTGATATTTACAATGGAAATTGGTTTGTACCTTGGAACCATCATTAAGCGTGAGCTGAATCTGGGGCAGAAGCGTCTAGCTGCAGATAGCATATGTTTTTATAGTTACCATTAGCTTACAAAAATGGCATCTGAATAGTAACATAGCATCTGCATAGTAACATTAGAACACAAACATTTATCAGCAATATTATCTGCTCCATTCGCAATTATATTACAAGTTGAGATGATTAATGCCACCCAAGCATTAAGCATTTCAAACCTTATCTAATCATGTCTCAAAAATGCAGTAAATTCAATCATAAAAGCACTTCAGTTTATCTATAAGATCTTTTTGTACTTGAAATGGAGCTTTGACTCACACTACAGACTAATATGCAGTGTGAGTCAAAGATCCTTTTTTCAAGAAGCTTCTCTCAGTCACTCATTTCAGGTTGATGACGGGCGTGGCTCAAGAGTCGTTAGAGTTGCGAGACATTTTGTTAATTGTGTAGGTAAGCTCGTCAATATCTCTATTTCCATGCCTTGCTATTTCGTCGGTACTCCTCATCATCCTACGAAAGTTGAATTAAATTAGCATCTTTTTTAAATTCCCTATGTTATCTCCGTTTCCCCCAATTCCTTGGGGCTTGGAGGGTGCCTCTGAGAGGACTTTAGTTCTGGCACGAGCATTTAGGAGCGGATGCCCTTCCTGACGTCACTAATGCCCTGCGTTGGGCCTCGGACCCAGGACCATGTTGCTCTGAGTCGAGTGCATTACCGCTAGGCCACAGCTACTCAAGCATCCTTTTTTAAAAATTTTATTTAATCAACCGACTTAAAACAAGCGCTTCATATCCAAGTATAATATATATCATGTCATGTCACGACACTTCTTAGCATATTGTAATGATAGTCTTCAGCTCCTCCATGGATATTGATTTGTATTTAATAGGTTGTCATAATATAAACTCCCTATTCATAAAAAACTCTGCTTCCCTGAAAGAGTTTAAAAAAATCAGACATTTGAATCCTTCTGATTATCAGTGCCTTTCTGTCGACCGTATATACCATCGCTCAGTCTTTTATAACTTACGTTTTTTAGTTTTGATTGTAGTCTTTTATTGCTTTAAATCTATTGTAATCTTACTCTATGCAGCTTAGTAGTGTGTATGGGTGTAGGAAGACTTCAAATTTAGGGGGGTACTGCAAATTTTCTGCCCGAAATATCAAAGGGAGCTGGAAGGCAGGCAGAAAAGTTGCCCCGAATTTTCTATTGTTCTTTCAAAAAAATTGCCCAAGTGAAACGGATTTCTGCCCAATTTGGGGGGCTGCAGCTCCCTGTCCCTCTCTGCCTCCTACGCTTATGCTGGTGTAGTAGTTGGCTTAGATTACCTTCAATACTTTCAATTGTAACGTAGCTGTGTTTAGCGCCATTGTTAAGTAAAGTGATATGTCATTTTACTATTATTGCTGGCAATGAATTTTCATTCTACCTGATCAATCAAGCCTTATCTTTCTATTATCTCCCCATCAACTCTTGTATTTTCTATCCAGCTAAACCGCAAAAAATCAATTGCTTCTTTTCTTCAGTATATAACTTGAGATTTTTGTATCGCCATCATCTTCTTGGGGATCTGATTGNGTCAGCTATATTGTTGCAAGAATTTGTTCAGTACATAGGAGCTAGAAAATCAGAGGCATGACAACTGACTGTAGGGTGCGACACACCCAATAGCTTCAAAAAGTAAGCAAACGCTGGCAAACTTTTGTAATACCTTTGCATCAAATTCAGAGATCAGGTGCGCAGCTAGGGGGTCCTGGGTGTCTACACCCCAGCCCTTTTCAACCAATGAACAAAAGTGCCCTTTTTGCAGTACCCTCTCTATATTACAAAGGGCGCTTTCCTAAGATGAAAATGACGTGATTCTGACAATTTTCCAGGGGCGTTGCCCCCGGACCCTCTTCCTCTCCTGCAATGGGGCCCTTGTGTTGCGAACAAACAAAGCCGAATGAATGAATCCAGCGTTGCTTTTGCAAAAATGGTTAGTAAGAGTTTTGAGATGGCCCTAGAACTCCTTTAATTACAGTATGGCCAAAAGCCATAATAAACAGAATTTTGGGGGGCCCCCTTTGGTCAGGGGCGCTTAACTCTTGAACAGAAGAATAGAAAGAAAAGGAAAAAGATTTCTTGCATGCAACTATTGATCAATGATGAAAATTTATATTGGAAATTAATATTGAATTTAATATGATGGATAATTAGTCCTTGATAGTGATTCGAGTGATTTCATGAGTTTTGATTGCGATTGGTATGATGGAAAATGCTTCGAAGCATCTAATGATGATTGGGGATCAATGCTTGTTCTACACTCCAAAGATTCTACTTCACAACCCTCCTCCATTGCTGCCTTCTCGTCTTCCTCCTTACGCTTCTGTTTTCGCAGGCTCCACTTGACAATAACGAAGAGAATAATCAGGATAGGTAAATTTGCATAGCCGTAGTACCGAAATGTCCGATCAGTACCTAGAGAATGCGAGAGAATTCCTCCAACGATAGCACCGACAGCTCTCCCTAGTCCATAGTAAAATCCTTGAAGTATGCCCTGAACTGCAGCACGATAGCCGGGGGGCGCGGCACGTCCCAGGTAGCTTGTCAATGCTGCCCAGACTCCTGCATGTGCAAACCCTTGAAGTATGTCTAATGGAAGTATGAACCATGGGTTTACTAGGTGTGATATTGAAATGAAGCGGACAAAATTAGCCATCAGACCAATACATAGAACCTCCACATGGCCAATGACATCTATTATTGTTTCTGTAAAAAAGTACGTTACAGTCTCAGCTGTGTGATCCAACGCAGAAGATAAACCGAATAAAGTGGGCGGGGCACCGAGATCTTCCAAGTGCCAAAACAGAAACACCCTTGCGAGGCCCATTCCAAGGCCTGCGTAAAAAGCGACAAATATTATGGCAATGTATCTTGATTCTAGGAAAATCTTAGCAACATCTTTTGGAGTTCCATGAATTACATCCTCCTCTATTTCGCCGCCAAATGTAAACCTTGTTGAAACAACAAAAGCCATAATCATGTAGCCGAGGAAGAAGTAAAATGCATAAGTATAGTCTTTGCTTATCGTTACACCACAAACTACATAACTCGGCATACGATCAATGACGAGCCCTACAAACAGCATTGCCGATCCCCAGCCAAGACTCCCGAACATCCTCTGTCGGCCGTATCTCTCCTTTCGCTCACCTAGATTATTCAGAGTGGCTGTATCGGCCAGTGTAGTAGCTGGACAAGCGAAAAACTCGCCGACAAGTGAAAGAAAGAGCAATAGCCAAAATNGTCAGCTATATTGTTGCAAGAATTTGTTCAGTACATAGGAGCTAGAAAATCAGAGGCATGACAACTGACTGTAGGGTGCGACACACTCAATAGCTTCAAAAAGTAAGCAAACGCTGGCAAACTTTTGTAATACCTTTGCATCAAATTCAGAGATCAGGTGCGCAGCTAGGGGGTCCTGGGTGTCTAGACCCCAGCCCTTTTCAACCAATGAACAAAAGTGCCCTTTTTGCAGTACCCTCTCTATATTACAAAGGGCGCTTTCCTAAGATGAAAATGACGTGATTCTGACAATTTTCCAGGGGCGTTGCCCCCGGACCCTCTTCCTCTCCTGCAATGGGGCCTTTGTGTTGCGAACAAACAAAGCCGAATGAATGAATCCAGCATTGCTTTTGCAAAAATGGTTAGTAAGAGTTTTGAGATGGCCCTAGAAATCCTTTAAGTACAGTATGGCCAAAAGCCATAATAAACAGAATTTTGGGGGGGCCCTTTGGTCAGGGGCGCTTAGCTCTTGAACAGAAAAATAGAAAGAAAAGGAAAAAGATTTCTTGCATGCAACTATTGATCAATGATGAAAATTAATAGTGGAAATTAATATTGAATTTAATATGATGGATATTTAGTCCTTGATAGTGATTCGAGTGATTTCATGAGTTTTGATTGCGATTGGTATGATGGAAAATGCTTCGAAGCATCTAATGATGATTGGGGATCAATGCTTGTTTTACACTCCAAGGATTCTACTTCACAACCCTCCTCCATTGCTGCCTTCTCGTCTTCCTCCTTACGCTTCTGTTTTCGCAGGCTCCACTTGACAATAACGAAGAGAATAATCAGGATAGGCAAATTTGCATAGCCGTAGTATCGAAATGTCCGATCAGTACCTAGAGAATGCGAGAGAATCCCTCCAACGATAGCACCGACAGCTCTCCCTAGTCCATAGTAAAATCCTTGAAGTATGCCCTGAACTGCAGCACGATAGCCGGGGGGCGCGGCACGTCCCAGGTAGCTTGTCAATGCTGCCCAGACTCCTGCATGTGCAAACCCTTGAAGAATGTCTAATGGAAGTATGAACCATGGGTTTACTAGGTGTGATATTGAAATGAAGCGGACAAAATTAGCCATCAGACCAATACATAGAACTTCCACATGGCCAATGACATCTATTATTGTTTCTGTAAAAAAGTACGTTACAGTCTCAGCTGTGTGATCCAACGCAGAAGATAAACCGAATAAAGTGGGCGGGGCACCGAGATCTTCCAAGTGCCAAAACAAAAACACCCTTGCGAGGCCCATTCCAAGGCCTGCGTAAAAAGCGACAAATATTATGGCAATGTATCTTGATTCTAGGAAAATCTTAGCAACATCTTTTGGAGTTCCATGAATTACATCCTCCTCTATTTCGCCGCCAAATGTAAACCTTGTTGAAACAACAAATGCCATAATCATGTAGCCGAGGAAGAAGTAAAATGCATAAGTATAGTCTTTGCTTATCGTTACACCACAAACTACATAACTCGGCATACGATCGATGACGAGCCCTACAAACAGCATTGCCGATCCCCAGCCAAGACTCCCGAACATCCTCTGTCGGCCGTATCTTTCCTTTCGCTCACCTAGATTATTCAGAGTGGCTGTATCGGCCAGTGTAGTAGCTGGACAAGCGAAAAACTCGCCGACAAGTGAAAGAAAGAGCAATAGCCAAAATACGTTGTGGATGCTCTCTTCACTGAAAACGACTGTTCCTTTCCTATGGGGAATTATGCGAGGCTCTTCGGGATTGTTCGATTTCAGCAACTGTTGCACTTCGGAGGTTTCTTGTGTTACAAGCTCAGTCAAATTCTTGGATAGCAGCAAATACCGATGACATGTGTTATCCGATGGCTTTATGAATGCAAACGGAAAAACAAACGACATCCAACAAATAATGTTGAAAAGCAACATAATTTTCCGAATATTCAGCCGATCCGCCAACGAGCCCATGCTCGGTGCACTTATGAATTCAATTAATGGGCGACAGCCAACGAGAAGTCCACTTTGGGTCGGATTCATTCCGATTTGTTTGAAATATACGCCAAGTAAAGGAAAAAAAGACCCATAAGCTGACCAGAAGAAGAAATAGAATATCTTCGAAATGAGCAATTTTCGATTAACTTTGGCTGAAAATCCACAACAGCAATTACTCACTACACAAGAACAATTCTCACGATGGTCAAGGTCTTCGTCTTCAGGATCCATTTTCCACCGAAACCCTCAATCGAATCCACAGTTTAAGCCTAAATTTCGACCAAAATGTTAGTAGAAAGCTTGATTCAAGCAAAACAAATTACGTTGTAGACACTGGGAAATTAACGAGTCAATCACAAAGCGAGAAAGCACTCAATGAGAAACTGGTCGTGTCAGTGACTTTGCTTGTCTTTACTCAAGCAGCTTCAATACACTTGGTTAATTTGTGAGTACGCGTTTCTTTTGTTGCGTGCTGTTACGGGTAAAACCCACTCTCCCTATTACCTTAGCCTGTCTTTTTTCTTGTATATCAAAATTCCTTGAAGTCGTGCAGTTCTGAATTATTGCTAATGGGAATTCAGTTATACTTTTCTGGCATGCAGTTAGCGTAGCACTTGCAAAGAATTATTCTCAAAAGTGTCGCTTTTAAGTCTAGTTCTGTTTTGGTGCTGATCACTGATGTATTTCATATAGAAACCTTAGGGCAAGGATGATGACGAAGAGGCCTATCATTGTTTGAGAAAAAACTAAAACAAATTTAAAAAGATTGGAAAAGAAGAGACTAAAAGGCTAGAATACACGATTAGTTTTTCAAGAACTTTTGCTGACCAGTCTATTTACGGGACCGGTGTCTATCACAAGCATAACTGAAAATAAAATTACTGTTTATTAAGTTTTAAAGAAATTTCCAGCCCCCTACTATTCCCACCCCCTCTCTGTTTTGGACTCAGGAGTATTCGCTCAAAGTATAGCATTTTCCTTCACTTATCTGTGTAGTCCCTTAACCTCTTTTAGTAAAAATTATAGCCCATAGACACTGGGAGGCAGGGATGCACTACCCCCAATTATTCACTAATTTTGTTTATATGGAAGTGCTTCTTTAACACAGGAGTATCGTGACACAGATATATGGCATACAGAGATCCTGATTTTGTCAAGCGATTACGAACTTGAACCTTTTTCATTAGTGGCATGAGGTGTTGTAGAAGCTTTACTATGCAACTTCGTTTGCAACAATTCAGTGTTTCGAGTGTCTTGGCCACTGAAAAGATGACATAGCTATAGATGACGACTCTGTTGAGGAGTAGGGCACGTCTCTTCCTTGGTGTACTGGAGTGAGATTGTTTTCCTCTAGTGCAAGCGTGCATACATGCGACAGCATAAGGAAAATTTGGCGTAGCTTTTACTATTTTCGTCCTATATTTTCAAAAATCAATCAAAACAAGGTTGAAAGATCTCTTTCCTTCTAGGCATGACGATCAATTATGAAAGCCAGCACATTATATTCTGAAAAAGGGCGTTTCCCGATGTTTAAAAGGGTGTTCTATTAACACATTTTTCTGGGGTTGAGCCCCCACACTCTATTTTCCATCCCACTTCCCAGTTAAGAAACTATTTTGGCACAAAACTTTTGATCAATCAGCATAGATTTGTGAAGATGCACGAGTTTCTGAGGCTCTAAACATATGTGCCCCCCCCCAATCCAGCTCATCTGTCCACAGGCCTGGAAAGCTACAAGCTCGTACTTTGTCGAATAGCTTTGAAGGGGTCCACTGACAGAAAGGTACTGGAAAAAAGGTCCATGGGTAAAAAGAGTTGAGAACCATGAATAAAATGGTTAAAGGGAATAACTAGAATGGAGTTTCAAATTAATAAAATCAATGGATTCAAAATGAGAGCTTAAAAATTCAGTACTGAGTCCTCTGTACAAGAGTTTTTTTAAGTGACAGTTTCCTACTAATTTTGGAAACGTAAACGAAATTGAAGCATTTCCATTGCTTCAATAGCTGGGTTTTGCTGCATTTCAACTCTGCTATCAAAACAAGAATGTTTCAATGCCTGTCAGACGTTACTTCTTTGCATTTATTCTGCAAGAGTCTTGTTGGTAACACATAGACAGAAATGCAAAGGAAAGCAAACGGAAGTACAAAGGTAGGAACAACTTTTCAATCGTTTGCAGCTGTTGAAAAAGCATGTAACGTCAAAAAGTTCTTTAAGTAGATTTCAAAGCTTGCATCACCGGTGTGCAAATTCAATGGAGTATTTTTCTACAAAGTAGAACCTTTTCATACGACGACTCAAATGAAATTGGGAGGGCTTTGTCATTAGAGCGATTCTTTAGAACGTATTTAGTAAATAGCGTGGTAATGAAAGCTAGTCATATTCAGGGTTTCTGAAGCACTGGCAGGGAAATGAGAGGGTATAGTGATGGGTAAGGACAGTTGATGCCAATCTCGAACTGAAAAGTGAAGGTCTAACTGCCATATGTGACAACGATGCCTGTAGTTATGCCTTTTAAGATTACTCTGAAGGGGCTAGATGGCACGATCCTCAGAACTTTATCCGATCCCTCTCTTCGTCCTCTCAACTTTCTACGAAGAATTTTGACTATTATTCATATTTCCATCCATAAAAATTTCATGAATAGTGTCTCATAGGGTTGGACTGCACTTATCTTGACTTGTGCATCTTAAAGCATGCTAGCTGGCCACCCCACCAGACAGCACAACTCCCCAGAATAAATTTCCCCTATAACAGGCACTCACCTACGTACGAAAGCATATAGACCCTACTTTGCCTATTTGCTTTTCGTCCTTTTTCAACAAAAGAGCAAAACATCATGGTCATTTGTCCCTATATGCGCAATAGCTGTTTGACTGACTTCCTAAATACATGTGCGCTATATTTCAAAGTTCAAATATAGTCATGTTTGCTTTTTCCAAAATCTAAGTGTCAAAAATCAATTTCATGCTTCCTATTTAAAGACCATCCAATAAATAGGTATCAACCAAATTCGTACATTCCAATTACCTACCCACCCACCCCTTGTAGCAAATCTAGTACCACCCATCCCCGTTGTTACGTAGCATTTCGAGTCTTAAACCCCCCTATCAATATTTTCGTTATCTACTCATGACTCATAGTGCCCATTACCTTCATGTAACAAATAACTACGCAATCTAGTGTTCTAATATAAGAGAATGATATCAGAGGTTCATTGATTTGGCACAGAAGATGACAATTTTGGTACTTTTGTGTACGTCCAGAGACAAGAAACAATGTCACAACAATGTACACAAACATCGTTAGATTTTAAGCTCAACCTTGGTGTAGTTGCAAGAAACATAACAAAAGAGCTATGAACCCCACACTCCCCTAAATGTTTGTAACAGTTCGTAACAAAAATGACCATACCTACCCACCCCTCAAGCATTACGTAATTTTTGAATGGCCTCTTACTCCTGAACTTTGGACATAAGCATTTAAAAGGAAAGAGCCTATCTTCAATGCTAATTCATCTTAGCCATTTGCATGGGTTTGTTCGCTAGCTGGTTGGCTTGTTAGCAAGTTAATTGATTTGCAAGTTACCTAATTGATTTATAGTTGATTGGTTAGCTGGCCAGCAGGGGGTGATTTCTAGGGGGCTCAAGGGGGCAGAGCCTTCCTTGTTGAGATCACTGTTCATTTTGGAGGGCTTAGCCTCCCCAAACTCCTGTATTGACCTTGCTTGCTTTTCAAATGATATCAATCTTGCTTTTCAAAGTGTATTGGTATGATAAATTTTGCACTGTTGTACTGCTACATGACTATTTAGATCTCCCTAATTGTTGGTTATGGTACATCATAATTAAACTGAATTATCACATCTCCATCTTTGAAATATAGGGGTAATTGCTTCTAGGCCACATCTGTTTCACTGCTCCTGAAGCCATCATTGTTAAAATTTTTAGAAATCAAAACATCTGGCCAGTTGAATGGTTAGTTGGTTAATAAAGTAGTTGATTAGTTGGTTTCAAACGTTAACACAAGATAGGAAATGTTAGGAGCAATCTAACTGATAAGAGTCATTAATTTGTGAATTGTATCCAAAGAATATATCTGATTCTTCTTGCAACTTTAAAAGCTACAAAAGCAACTATGAAGAACACAAAATTACCACTAAATTACAATAATGCTGATATTTGTAACATCATTTTGCTAACAAAATTACCTAGAGCAATAACAATTCTACTTAAAGTTTCAATAATCAAGAATTCAATAAAATTACTGAAAAACAAGTCTAGAGTTGCATTCACAAAAAAAATACCTATGAGTTCTAATGCCTTAAATACCTAAAAGCTATCGCCAAAACATTGTTCTAACCCCTACCTAAAGGATGCAGAGACAGATGTAGAATAAAGAAAATATATGGTGTTGGATATTTTTGAAAATTTGATCAAATCAGTTTGGTTATTGTTGACAGGGCATTTGCAATTGAGTGAGAATATTCATTCTGCTGAACATGAAGGGATCATGGATCTCACTTTCCCAGTCTTGACTCAGTCAAAATGAAGTACCTGGTGAAAAAGAAAGTTTCCTATTCAATGACAGGGGATTTTTGGACATTTTCACAATTTTGGTCTCAGTATTACCATTGGTTTGTGCATTTTTGTTAGGAATTTTTGACATCTGACAGCTATTCCCACCCCTTCAGAGATATTACTTTGAATTCCTAACTGCAAAATGTATTTTCTAAGACGACAATTTATCTTCAAAGGCACCTTACCAAAACTCAATGAATAAGCCAAAAAATACCATACAGACACATGCCCAGTGTTTTAAGGTTAAAATGTGCTGAAATACAAGAGTAGACAATAGAATAGTGAAAAATTTACGAGTTGTTGTTATGACTGAGCAAACTAGTGGGCCAAAATTAACAACAGTCAAGAATATAAACTGCTGCCCAAGAACACCTGAAATGCATAAAGCTGCCATTTGTAACAGGAACCATTCAGATGTTCTACAGTAGTCCATGAAAGGAAGCAATTCTCCTTTTACAGTTGCAATGAAAAACATAAGAAATGCAGCCCATTTATTAATGTCAAACATCATATCACTAGCTGACATATCACTAGTCTCTCTTAATTTTTCTTGTGCTACAGCAACTATACCATCAAAAAACAACGAGGAAACAACAAGTAAGACTCCTAAAGAGTTTTGGTCTTTATCCTCTCTACCATTCTGGTCTCCTCTTGCATTTTCCAACATGAATAAAGAAACTCCTACAACTACAAGGACGATGCTCATGCATTTGCGCAGGTTATACCTTCTATTGATTAAAGCAATGCTCATCATAAGGATGATGACTGGCTTTCCTGATTTACCCACAATCTGAGTTGGATAATTTACATATTTCAGAGACGCATTGGCTGTCATCATGGACATTACGTAACTGAGAGAGCACAGCACTAGCAAAATAGTCTTGCTTTTATGTGACATACGAGTTTTATTTTGCTCCAGTTTTTTATCGACGTTTCTGTTCTTGAGAACCAGCAGCAATCTCGCAACTGCAGTATTAGCTATGGTAGTTACCATTACAATTGATGTGTAGAATTGGAAGGCATTACCCCTGGCAATTTTCTCCACCACTAGGCCATTTGCAAGATAGCTGCAAAATATTCCGGCAAAACAGGTGAAGAGTAAAGCAAATCTTCCTGTATACTGCTCTCCTGACATGACTTGATAGCAACGATATAGCAAATATCTAAATATACCAATCTTGGCCACGTTACAACTCTTCCCCGGCGCCGTGGAAGTATTTTTTGGGAATGCCCCTGCATTCTGCATCACAGCCTCGTTGTCAATTGCGGACTTCCCCTTAGTGGCCTCAAATCATAGACAGACCTCCATATTCATGATCGGTTTAGATCTGGTACTGAATAACTCTCACTTCAAAACAATTTACTTCCACTTTCCTTATTTACTTTCCTGATCTGATTTTTGCTCTTTGCGAGAGGACATGACTAAGTTCCAAAACATAGGAACTAAGTCCTTCAAGTATTGCCTCTGTGAAGGAGATGTGGGGAATACTCAGTTACCAGGTGTTATGGAAGAGCACAATGTTAGAAGCAGAGCTCAGAATTAAGATCTTTCCACACATTTAGGTATGATTTCAGCAACAATAGTTAATAGATGAAATAGAAACTATTTCCAATGCATTGCTTATTTTGGCATAGTATTTTAGCTCGAAATTAGTGGAAAGAATAGTCAACCAGCCATGCGCCTACTCACAGTTCTTTCAAATGATGGTTTTGGAATTGTATACACGTTTTTTATAAGAAAAAAGTTTATAGGAAGATGAGGCTCAAATGGTTACAATATTAAGAAAATTGTAAAAAAATCGCGAGACTCAATTTCCAAACTTAATTGTTTTTATCGGGCAAAAATCGATATTTCGTCGTTATTGTATTCAAAATGTTAAAGATGGAATTCACATTCAAGTATAAAATATTAATAACGAATGTTTACCCCCTTTTTAGCCAATTCATTTCAGAAAAAGTTAAGAAAAATTTAAGAAAATCTCCACCTCAATTTCGGGAAATATTAAGAAAATTGAGGCTCAGGCAAAATGATGGTTTTCTCATAAAAAGAAGAAACGTGTATGATAAGTCCGTGTTTTCAGTTTTATTGTTTGTAATAAAATTCGACGTCAATTCTTTTTCACATAATATAGATAATTAGCTTGGCTATCTCTTCCTAGCATCTTGAACTCAATAGAAAAATTCCTTCTAACTCTATTTCGCTGCTTTTCTTTCATGTGCATAAAAATCAATTACAATTCTGTTTTGTTCCATTGTGGTGATATTCTGGTGCCTAGATATGTGAGTTGAGGACATTATTATATTACTTTCAGGAAATATCAACAAAAGCAGTACACATCAAAATTCCTAGCAGGAATTTAACTGTTCATCATCAACTATTTTACCATGGAGCAATATGAAAAATTAGCAAAGATTGGAGAAGGTACTTTTTAGATATTATTGTAACTTTAAGTATCTGACAGTTTTGTTATAGCTACACTTTTGTCAACTTCTCCTCCTTGATTTCTCCACTTCTGTGCTATGCTTCACTGTAGATCAGTCTTTTTCTGTGTCTTTCAATCTTCATTGGCTTGTTTTTGAATTATCCCCATCTTCAAACTTCCTACCAGCAATACATAAGATTTCTGTGTTGTGTCCTTCTTCTTCTTGTTCTCAATTCTTTCATACTCAACAATTTTTTCTCAATGCAACATTTATCTCTCCATTTGATATGGCCATACCAGCCAAATCTTCTCTCTACAATTTCATATCTCTTTCCCCATTTGGAACAAAGGCACAGGAGGCAGGAGGCTTAGCCCCCAGCAAAAAATATTTGTTTCATATGGGTTATTTTATCTTAAATTACTGCAGCATTTTTCAGACTGCTTTAAAATCCCATTGTTCTCTTGGGCAGAATAGCTAGCCCATAGAATCAATACCTTCAGGAGAGCTGGGCTTTCAAAGAGCTATTTAGGGCAACAAGAAATTAGAAGTAGTTTACCATCATCTAAAGTTATATTCCTCTATGATTTCACAGGTACATATGGGACTGTATACAAAGCAAAGGACAAAAGAACTAATGAGGTTGTAGCATTGAAAAGAGTAAGATTGGATGAAGATGATGAGGTAGACACCACCCATTATAATAAATAATATGTCATAAATAGTGTGTAAAAAGCTAACTTATTAGTAATGTAGGGAACATTTTGCTCCCCAAAATATGTTTAGTTTTTCTTTCTGACTGACTAGGTTTCTTCTATGTTCATAGAAATTTTAGAGTCAAAAAACTTGGCCATAATTAAGATTTGCCACCATTGCCTAATTTACTTTCAGAAAAGTAGATTACAAAATGGGCTTTGAAATGAGCAAATATCAGGTAATTGATTGATCATGCTCCCCAATTCATTAAGGCACTTGATCAAGCTCCTACACTGTTTTTCCATTGGTATGCTGGCTGGGGGTTGGGGGCATGCACTTTTTGTTTCACATAATGCCAAGGCAAGACTTATTCAACAATTTATATTTGAAGGAGCACCACTTATCAGCAATCTCATATATATCTTTTCTTGGTTGTCTTTCATTAAAGGGAATCCCAAGCTCTGCTTTGAGAGAAGTCTCTCTACTAAAAGAACTCAACCATAAAAATATTGTGAGGTAATTATAATGATTTTACTTATTAACCTTTTTGTTCTCTGGGACATTCATATAAGTCTAAAGTATGTTCACTCTTTGTTTTAAGTTTGAGAAGTTTAAGCTTCTTATATCAACTTTAGGCATAGCTTGGTATAACTAATGGTATAGCAAGGATCCAGTAATTGAGATTGGGATGATAAGCAATGCATTTTACATACGGTAGCTTGTGATCTTTCCCCAAAGATTGTTTCTGTATTATGCATTTTGTCCTAGTCATTGTATCATGTTGATATCACCTGACTAGCACAGCAAAGACAGGACCAGATCCAGAATTCTTCCAGCTGCTCTTCTCTCCAACAACACCCCACCTTTCATACCATGTTCACCAGAGCCCAGTTAGCCAGAAATGTTTTGAGGTGAACCTAGTAGGTCTTCACGGCTAGAGTAGCACCTCAGTGACATAAGCCAAACCATACATCACCCAATACCCAGCAATACTCTAGTTTATTCTGCCTCCACCTCCCAGGACGTGAACCAGGGGTTAAACTTTGGGAGGTGGGATTACACCAATCTTTTGAAAACCTCATATTTTTCTGTGACAAGCTGTGCTGTGTATGCATATCTTGAAAAAGTATATTAATGTAGAGAGGTTCCAATGACCATCTTTGCCAATAATTTTGTTAGGAAAGCAGCCCCTAGCATCCATCTAATTCTTGTGTCTACAAATGTTTCCCTTTGAGTGGTACGGCACCCTATCTGCTTTTACTCTGAAAGATCAAGAGACACCAACAGGTGAAATTACTCTACATAAAATTTTAAAGATTGAATTATGACAAGCATATTGTAGTAAGTAGGTACAGTGGGATTCAAATTTAATTGTATTGTCTAATGTTTCTTTTCTCTGCTTAGAATTCAAGATGTTCTGCATAGTGGCCTAAAGCTGACCATAGTCTTTGAATTTTGTGATCAGGTGACCAATTTATTTCTAGTCTACTACAGTGTACCCTACTCTTAGAAAGGTACTCACTGCCTTCTCGTCTGGCGCAAATGGAATGGAATGGGAAAGTTAAACTCATGGAGCTACCAGTGGACCAGCCCCCCCCCCTGCTGTAGCTTTCACTGCATTCGCAGACACGTGGCCTAGGGCTATAGAAACAGAGATAGGCGCCGCCCTATGCGCCATTGGTGCAGGAAAGGACTTTTTTGACAGTGTACCCTACTCTTAGAAAAGATGTTTAAATTATTTTTACAGAGATACCATACATGCTTAATCTTCAATAGATTTCCTTAATACAACTGGTTTCTAAAGAGAAAATAGATGTGTATTTTTGTTTATTTTTATGTTACCTCCATTATTTCACATTTTATTGCTAGTGTAATTAGAGACCTTCTTGTAGGATCTGAAGAAATATTTTGATACCTGCCAGGGTGAGATAGATCCAAGCATTGTTAAGGTACATTTTCTTGCTAAGTATAGCTCTTTTTTGTCTTCTAGTTGTAGCTTGCAGTTTATTTACCATATTTAACTTAATTTAAGGGGTGTTTGCCCATGCCAAACTTTAAGAGCTTTCTAATATCTATAAGTTTCATTCCTGGACTGGGCATCAACACTGGTCCATGGACCATTTGGTACCAGGCCAAACAAACAAAATTTAAATATTTCTATTTTATTTACTCTCTGAGTCTTCCAATCAGCACTCCAGTGAAGACTAAACCAAGTTCGTGTGGCAGAATGAACTATCCATACCCCTTGGGGCTGTGTTATATTGTCAGCCATTAGAAGATCCACAGCAAATAAGAAGGTTGGGAACCACTGACTTAATTAAATCATGTTAAAAGAAGAGTTTGTAATTGAGTTGAGTGCATAATTTAATCTGTTTCCTTCAATAAGCAACATTAAGTCATCTTTATTCTGGATGTAAGTCTCAAGTAGTGCTCAAATTTTATGTGCTTTAATTGGGAATAGAAAAGTGACAAGAGTTCTTAAAGTATAGCAAATGTTTTATTCTTTCTTCACCATTGATTGTGTTTGTCAATCAGAGTGTCAATTGTGTGAAAGACCTTTGATTGGGGGGATGGAGCAACCAAAGTTTACCAGCAGGCTACTAAATGCCCCAGAATTACCGACAAACGATGATCGATTACCGACAAACGATGATCGATTACCGACAACGATGATCGATTACCAACTAAGGATGATTGATTACTGACAAACAATGATTGCAAAGCAAGGATTTACGGACAAGCCATAGAAGTACCTGACACCCCCATGATCCCTACTTTGCTACATCCCTGCTGTCACTACAGATGGCTTCATTTCATGGCCAAATTGATTAAAATATTATGCTACCTTGTACTCCAGTGTTTTCAGTTGTGATAGGATAATCTGTTTTCTTGCAGTAAGCTTTTTCAGATCTTTACTGTAAATCCTTGAATACCTTGAATGAGCGCTCACATGTGTATAAGCCGCCACCTATAAAGTTAGTTTTGCAAATAGGACTCCCTTTGGATAAGCTAGCATTGGGCTTTGCTTGAGGGAAGTATAATTGCAAAATAATATCTTATTTCAAGAAGCCCCCAAAGGACTATAGCTATACATTAGTACTTCCCTTGCCTAGAGACTAAAAAGCAGAAAGAAACTGCGATTTTCATGATAATGGTAAAGAAATTGTTATTGGATAATAAATTTCGTTTGCGAAATAGCCTTTTTGTAATATTTTAATTTAGTTGATTGGAAAAATTATGTCGTCTTTTAAGTCAACATTTGAGGAATTAGCCAAACTTTGAAATAAGCCCCCATTCACAAATTCGTCTTTGCAAATAAGCCCCCGGGGCTTTATTTGAGGATTTACGGAGTTGCATTTAGCATTGCAAAGATATTTTCTTGTTTTAGTCATTTATGTATCAACTTCTTCGAGGCCTAGCTTTCTGTCACATGAATAATATCTTGCATAGAGATCTGAAGCCACAAAATCTTNTTTGATTAACAAGGTAGGCATTTGCTTCACTACATGTCTTATTGAAAGATATTCTCTAAATGGATAGATGAATCTATATATGCATGCATAAATAAATAAATAAATGTTGACTAAATGAATGAAAAAATATTCATAAACCAAGAATTAGAAAATATCGAGAGTGAATCTGAATAGATAGTTGAATGATCTTTAGTATAAAAGAATAATAAATATCGTCTACTTTTTACTCCTTTTTGTCTTTTGTAGTGTGCTTAATATCTTGCTGACAGTGACAGTTTTGATGCAGTTGTAAATTTTTCCTTGATGAGATGTCAATTCATTTGAGACGATGTGCCCAAGTTTTCATGAGCAAAAATTGACCAGATCTAGATGCGATCCGACCTACTTTTGATACATGCAGGCCCTACGTTTACACGAGACCACTAAAGTAGTACTTAGCTAACTTGGATCTACTCTGAATGCGGTCCAAAAGTAGGTCTCATCACGGACCAAAACTGGATCGTATCCATGAGATCTCGTGTAAATGCAAGGCCTACCTATACTAAGAGTAGTTCAGATCCATTTTAATCCAATCAACTTATATGTTGTCTTACGCTATGCACGTTAAGGTTGCTATTACCAATATACTTTTCTCATAGAATGGTGAGTTAAAGTTAGCTGATTTTGGTCTTGCGAGAGCCTTTGGTATTCCTGTCCGATGCTTTTCAGCCGAGGTACTTGCTATAATATCTGTAATTCTTTTCGTCATTTTTTAAAATCTTTGTAAATAGTTGGCCTAAAATCAGGGTTCGTGTTGGTTTTGGAAAGTTTTGGAAAGCTATGGAAATTGATAATGTCATTATCCAAGACCTGGAAAGGAAAAGTTTTGGATTTTTGTTAGGANAGAAATTTTAAAATATCATAGAATTGATATTAGTCAGTATCGTATTAAATACTGTATATATTTTATGCTTGTTAATTTTGCTATTTGTAATTTAAGACAGAATCCACCAAAAAATCATAATATATAGCATTGACTATATAGTTTTTTCTATTTTTATTGGGTTTCAAAATGTGAACGGAAATATGCTTCATGGTTTTGGAGCTTTGGAAATTTGGCTTTGGAAATGTTTTGGAAAAGTCTTGGAAATATTTTGAGAGTAGCTTGTGCGAACGCTGTAAATCAACTTTATCTTAGGGACGGGTCATTATTTAGGGACGGGTCATTATTTTCAGGGTGGCTGGACAAGCTGGAAATGCTGGAAAAGCTGGCGAATGAGCCTTTTTTCAGAATTTGGCTGGAAAAGCTGCAAAACCACATGTTTTTCTCTTGCTTTGGCCGAAAAAGCTGGAATTTTATTTTTGGGCCTAATGATAATTAACGGCATTATTAGATCTTATCAAGAAACAGAATTAAAGAAGAAAAGATTGTTCAATATCACATATGACAGGCCTTTTTCACCAAGTCGACCCAGGATTGGAAGTTGTCCCTACGTTTTACTATTGTGATTGGTAGATGCTTACCCTCCTGGGGCATTGAATTTACATAGGATTGAATTGAATTTACATAGGATTGAATTGAATTTATATAGGATTGAATTGAATTTACGTATGAAATTCCAATTTGTGGAAATTTTAAAGCCAATTAATACTTTGTGACAATATTCGGACCCCATTTTCAACGGCTGGAATTTCATATCAAAATACATGGTGTGGCTGGAAAACAATGTTTTTTCTGTCCAAAAGGCTGGGAAAAGGCCACTTTTTTCTGAAGCATTGGCTGGAATTTCAGGTTTAACTCGGTGGACACCACGATTTAGAAAAGAGAGTGCTACCGCAGAGTGGCGAGTTATGACTAGCAAATTTTCCTACCCAAGTTTCTACAATATTCTAAAATTCAATACCCAACAATTCAAAAAATCGAAAGTTAGCTTACCCAACCCTCTGAGAAAGACTTGAATAATTTTCATGATTTAAAACAAGAAAAATCTGTCAAAAGAAATGTTTTTGGCCAGGATTATATATTTTAAAACAGCATTTGACATTTCTACCAATCCCTTTGCCTTGTCCAATTTCTTGTCACCCAACTTTTCCTGACCAAAAAATTTTCTTTACCAAACCATTTTATCTTCGGCCCCAACCCCAGGAATAAATAATGACCGGTCTATTAGCTACTGTAAATAGCCAACTGTAAATTATAGAATTTGTACTATTGTATAATTATTGTTATTTTCAATGATTTATGAACATTTCAACGCCACTTTTCACCTTCACTTTGTGATTTTTATGGCTTGCAATAGGACCACGTTTCCGACATTTTCTTGTTGCCCCCGTGGGATACAGTACAGTGAAAGAAATCACACTCCCCCCTTACTAGATTAGACTGACACTATGCAGGTGTTGCTCAATTTTGGCTAGCATCATCAGACATATGTTTATAATCCAAGAACTGATCTTTTCTTCAGTATTTTATCATCGATGATGGTAGTACTCTATCCCTCCTCATAAGTAAAGTTTTCCTTCCTAGGGGGAATTACCCCAGGGTGAGAAACGTGGCAACGAAATATTATAAATATGGCATTACATCAGAGCATTTTACCTTAATATTTATCACATAGTTTCTATAAATTTCAATATAAAGACAATGGCCAATACATTAGTCGTCATATTTTTGTACATTATGAAGTCTTCATGTTGCATCGTCTTTTAATGGTATTGTACAGGTTATTTTTTATAAGAAAAAAGTTCATAAGGAATTCAAATTCAATTGGCCAGAATTTTGAGAAATCTTAAGAAAATGACGAAGCTCAGTTTCCAAAGTTAAGTGTTTTAGTTGACCAAAAATCGATATTACATCTTTATTACATTCAAAATGTTAAAGATAGAGTTCCAATTCGAATAGACAGATTGACAAAGAAAGGGTAACCCATTTTAGTCAGTTTATTTCAGTAAAAGTTAAGAAAATTTTAAGAAAATCTTAGGCTCAATTTTGGGGAAAGTTAAGAAAATTGAGGCTCAAGCAAAATCATGGTTTTCTTATAAGAAAAAGGGTAATAGAGGAGCCGTATTTATGTATCAACAAAACCATTACAAGAGGAGTAGCCGGTGTAATATGAAGACAATTTCACAATGCATTGTAAAAGTAGGTTCACTTCCATCAGTGATTTTTATTAGCTTTGATCTTAAGTAGGTCATAGCCCAACGTGGTGCTGTATGCACGATTGCATACAAAATTCTATGCAATACATGCTTGTCTTTATAAGAATAAAGTTCATAAGAACATTCAGGCTCAGAATCGCTGAACTTTAAGAATAATTTGAGAATAATGCAAGGCTCAAGTTTCATCAAGATTTAGAATTTTGTATATTTCAGTTACACTACTGCTTATAGATTAACTTTTTTCACTATCGATACAATAGTAGTTATTTTGGTCCACTCTTATTTGGCTTTGTGGTGAAGAAAGACATTATTAAAAGTCTGAACATAATCCTTTGATTTTGCAATTGTAGCAAATGTTGTATTGTCTTCTTTAAGGTTGTCACTTTATGGTATAGACCACCTGATGTCTTGATGGGTGCCAAAATGTATTCGACTTCTATTGACATTTGGTCTGCAGGATGTATATTTGCAGGTACCTTCCAAGAATAGAACTTTATGCTTTGGCTATCTATTTAGCATCCCTCTAATTCTGTCTGGACTGAATGTTTGTAATCGTCATTGCATCTGTTGTTTTGGTTATTGCAGAATTTCTGTATTATATTAAGCGATTACTGAGCAGCCCAAGTTCTTTCGGTCATGTCTTGTTTCAAGAACCAATGTAAATCAACCAATCCCATAGAATCAGGAGCGTAGCTATGAGTTTCATTGGTAAATGACTACATGGCATAATCAAAAAAGTATCGAAAATGCTATTTCGTGCATCAACGCACCCCATAAAAGCAGGGAACTTTTGCTAAAAACCCTTCTGTCGGTAAATTCGTACCTCTGTAAATTCACAGCTTTATCGGTTTCTATCGGTAAATTATTGCTCTGCACCCCCCAGAAAAAGAGGCCATGCGACACCACTGGATAGAATACTTTAATTTTATTTTTACAAACTAGCTAGCATAATTATTTTGTATCTTTAATTTCGCCCTTGTACTGGAATTGAAGTCAATTTTACGAGTTTTTGTAGCGATATAAACAAGTGGGAAAACGTCTTCAACTTTCCTATCCTACAACAATCTCAACTTGCGTGTGCATTTCTTGGCTTGTTTACTAGAATGTTCGAAAACGATCCATAGAGAACGCTTAGAAAAATACAATCTCATTCGACTTCTCATCCTAACTCATCTAAGCTTTCATCCACATTCTTCTTCAAGTTCCTTGCCACTTGGCGTTGGAGATCATGCGCTGCCACAATTCTGTGTATTCCACCTCTTTCAAATGTCAATTGTCTTCGATTGCCCCAGCCATCGAGCAATGCCGTCTAAAATTTTTTCCCTCTGTCTTCTTCCTCTTGCTCTTTCTATCTTTGCTGTTGTTACAAGATGCCCTGTAGGGAATTGCGCGGCCGCATTTGCGTTTGCCAGATTTTATGTATCCATACATTTGTTTTTGCTGACTTAGCGAGACTTTCCTTCATGCCTGTCATTTCGTAACGATTAAAATAATCATGTTAGATTTTTAATAGAGGGAGTTGCTTGATGTTGTCGTAGAATGTGGAGTGGTTTTAGAAGAATGCAAATGATTAAAACGTACTATTGAGAGATTTCTTTGAGTTACCTCAGATCCTTATAAAGAGTTGGCGAGATAAGGGAAACCTCTCCTACATGCTCCAACTGTGCCTCCTCCACATTAGTGTACTTTAAAAAGTCAAAAAGTGCAAAAGGCTCCCTTCTATACATGTGAATACCGTAAAAGCCCGAATCTAAAAGCCCAGGGCTTATAGAGGATCATAAGCATTTTCTTGGTGGGCTTAAGGAAATACAGAGGCTCTATTTGTGCTCTGTCCATATTCATTCATTATCTTAGCTATACACACAGATCCCCAAATATAAGCCCTGGGCTTATGTTGGGGGGCTTATATTCGGAAGGATAATTGGGATACTTTACATGGGGGCTTATATTCTGGGGGATTATACCCGGACGACTTACGGGGTGTTACGGTATGTTATCTGGTGACATAGGAACTAAAGAATAACCATTATTTCTCAGAAAGTCTGGTGAGAAAGTCCTCCTCCTCATAACTGTCGAAAGAGATTTTGACAAGTGCCTGTTTGGGCTTGTTGCTACGCTACACCTACTAGGCATAGGTCCCGAATCTTTGATCACATCTAAATTATCCTATTGCTTGTATGTGCAGTATCGAAGAAACAGTTTTTACTTGTAGAAAAATCACAACTGGAATAAGCTCCCATGCAAAAATCCAAAAATTGAATAACCCCAGGGGCTAACTCGAGGATTTACGGTATTGTAAGAAACTATTGAGTCTGCTTTTAGCAAAGATTGTGATTGCTTGGGGGCTTTACCATACCTTACTTCCCGGTCTATGGCTTTGGCCTAATCAAACTTCGTGTTATTTCTTCATGCTTCAATTATTTCTCCTTCTTCAAGGACCGCTCATTATTTTCTTAGGGGTGGGTATGGAAGAGAAATTGGTTGGGTGACAGAAATTTTCTGATAGAATAAAGCTATGTACTAATACTGTGTACTAAGGCTGTGTGTATAGAATACATTGTAGTACAAACTAAATGAGTAATGACAGTGTTGTTTATCTTGATATGAGCTGAAGGCAAACGTTAGACTCGAGAAAGAGTCCGTCCCGTGACGTTGTTGCTGTTGTTGTTTACTTTATTTTGAGTAGGCTGTTATACTTAGCTTATTCAGCTAATTCAGGCCTACTATGCATGCTGCATCCAGGCATGGGACCCCTAGTTTTACGTCCCTTCCGAAGGACGGCGGAGTGAGCTGTTTTGGTCGTTTATCTGGAAGGTCGCCCATCCAGTTTCTGACCGTACATAGCCATGCTTAACTTCTGTTAAGCTAATGGAACTAGCTGCTCCGCTTGGCCACTCACCCCGCTAAGCACGAGGTAATCAACATTGG
>OLMO02000257.1:19415797-19442833 GCA_900291935.2 Cassiopea xamachana | reverse complement strand
TATATATATATATTTATACTTATATAAATACAAGACGTAAAGTAGAATACAAGACTACGAACAATAAATTAACTTTCTCCTCTTTATTTTGCTACCTTTCTACCTTTCAACGAGTTCCTTTCACACTCCACCAAATTGCCCGCTTTCAATAACTTATACCCTTAATTAAGTATAGAATTTAAATTAATATGGTTTCACAGACCGTTGATAGATGTTTAGATAAATGAGAAACTTGCACTTGCTTTTTTACTGCTATCATATGAAATAGATGTATGATTTTAGTTTAATGAATTCTGTGGATATGCTTGAATAAACGTATAAGTTGTTCGCTTTAAAATTGCTCGCTTTCTTTCGCTGACAGGTAGTAGCAACTTTTTGATTATTTTTGAATTCACCCATTAGCAGATAGTTTTGCAAAGAAAAGTGACTCCCTACTAGTTTGTGTCAGCGTTTCAAAGAAGCATTTCTCCATTGTTCTTTCCAGGCTGCGTGGATCTCCCTCTGAAGAGACATGGCCAGGTGTTTCAAAGCTACCAGAATATAAGGTAATTCTTGCATTGATAATTTTGTCAAAATTAGTCTTTTGAAATTCAGGAAAGTATTGCAGAGACAAAAGCAGTTTCTGTAACTTTTGTCCTTCGATTACAAGAAATTAATACTAATCTTCAAATTTTCTACATCCATCTCTAACGTTTTTTATAAGAAACATGTTTATAAGAAATACGAGGTTGAAAATAGGTGCAAATTAAGAAACATTCTCCAAAAAAATTTTAGTGTATTTTGTTTATTATATTTATAATTTTATATGTTATGTTATGGTTTATTTCATATATTATATATTTTTATATTTTGTATATAGTGTTATAATTCGTACAGTTTAAAATTCATTTTATGTGATGCTGTGATCCCTTATAAAGTTTGCAAAGGAAGTTGACAATCATATCGCGAACACTTATCCAGACTGTAACTGACTGAATGCTTTCTATCAGGGCTTGACATACTCAATGCTTACGGGTAAATTATTTTTATAAGAAACACGTTTACATGAAACACGAGGTTGCAATTAGGTGCAAATTAAGAAACATTTAGGAAACTTAGGCAGGCTGAGTTTCAAACACTAACTTGAAAAAACTGTTTTTACAAGAAAACTTTTCATTAAACTAGAGACAAAGTAGAGAAAACATCCGTTTCATGCCTCACAAAACTTGAACATCCTATTTGTTGTATCTCAGTTGTCTAATCTGAGTTGCTATTGTTATTGGAAGTCTAAACAATTTATGAAATACCGAAGGAACATTTAAGGATGGATATGACGACATGTTAAGAAACATCCAGGCTGAAGACAGAAAGCTTGTTTCTTATAATAGCATATAGTATTTGTGTACAAGCCAAAGATTTTATGACGTTACACTGCCTGTATTGATTCCACACATTGAGCAAAACATTACTCTGCTAAAATGGTTATATCATGAATATGAGGCGTGGCTTTGGTCGTACTTTTGGCTCTTATCTCGTAGCCTTGTACTTGTTGTCTGAATGCTGCTATGCACAGTGCTAATAATTACAGACTATCAGCTACTGACAGAGTACATCAATTCAGTTTAATTCGTTCAATCTACATTTCCAGAGCCGCTGAGCAGGGGTAGGAAGGGCAGATTGCTCAAAGGCCTCAAGGTGAGGCCTCAACACTCCCAGTCCTTATAGACTAGGGGCATTGGTGGTTTTTCATTAAAAATCAGGGGGCAAGGTGCTGAATTTTCCGAGTATGTCAGAAGTAACTAAGTATTTGTCGAGTGTGCATGCTTGTCATAAGAAAAATATGCAAGAAAATAAGAAAACTCAAGCTGAAAAGTGGTTTTCTTATTAGAAAACGTTTATTTACCCTTTGGTCTACTACTTTTGCCGAGAATTCTTGCCGACGCAAATGCACCTGGGGGGCACTTTGTCTTCTTTGCCTCCTAATGTTCGCTACTAAGGGTCTTGATAAAGTAAGGCAAGCAGTAATCTTCAAAAGTTAACTCCCAGACCCTAAAATCGAACGCCCTCCTCCCCATCCTCCTTCAGTTTGTCCTCCACTGCTCCATTTCATATGAGCTCAACTAAGGAAAAGTAAAAGTAGTCCCGTATACTTTCGTACGTCGGGGAGTGCCTGTTAGAGAGGACACTTATGCTGAGCCATCGGGTGGCCAGTTCCTTTCCTCGCCGCCGTATCTCCCCAGTGTTACAACTGGGTACCCATTTGCCGCTGGGTTAACAGTGACCGAGCATTCAGTCAATGCCTCGAGTCGGGCTCGAACCGTAGACCTTCCGCACGGGAGGCATGCGCTCTAACCGCTATACCACCTCGCCCTTTGAAATTAAGTAACTACCATATAAATGGTATTACAGCAGTTACATTAGTTAAATTTATCTCTTCTTTTATCGCAGGAATTCAACATCCCACAATCAATTTCATTGCAGTCAGTTGTGCCCACTTTGTCGAATCCTGGCAGGGATCTGTTGCAGGTTTGTTAAAATTTCAGCGCTTTCTATCACAGTCATTAGATTTTTAGTACTTGTTTGAGGTGGGGGTGCTATCGTTTTAGTTGTAGCAGTGACTCTCGTCTGTTGAGCTGAGCTGTAGATCTCTATATTTTGATTGGGGACCTTGTGAAAGCAACAGGAGGCTAGGCCAGTAAGGAAAGTTGCTGGCTGTCCTACTTCACTTGTTAATGCAAGACATAAGCGCTGTCTTTAGCAGGCACTTTCACTTGCAGACGACTTTGCCTTTACCTGCAATGATACGAGTTAAATTTCTCCTAATAAGTACATGATACGAGTTAATTGTCTGCATTCTCCTCTTAAGAGCACCTGTCAAACTTTCTCGCCAATTATGTAGTAAAAGCATTTCTCGGAC
The DNA here is from genome assembly GCA_900291935.2 of Cassiopea xamachana. Lineage (NCBI taxonomy): Eukaryota > Metazoa > Cnidaria > Scyphozoa > Rhizostomeae > Cassiopeidae > Cassiopea > Cassiopea xamachana. Next base: position 19,439,937 of record OLMO02000257.1, on the reverse strand, counting down.
TAGACAGTACTTTAGCGCGCACTGGTTGTTGTATTTGTAAATATGGTAAAAGTTCGTCGTATCCAGCTGTAGAGCTTATTGTCCGTATTCTGCTTATGTCTTTGCGATTCATAAGCGGATTCATTAGAAGCAATTGCATAAACTTCCCAATTTCGTTCTTGTGACATCGCTGTTGTCCATCAATATTGATGCATAGAAACACGTTAGTGTGCTAAGAATGAGTGTAAATCTTCTTTCAAACTAATGTTTATTGCGCAACAGCTAGGGCAAGCGTTTCTTAGTAGATCAATGCGTTTAACTTATTGCTTTTGCCATAACGAGTCAATGGCTGTTTCATTTGTTTGTTTTCATTGTTGCAGCTGTTTTTTTTATTTATCAGCCAGAAATAATTTACTTTATTATTTAGATACCTAATGAAAATTTCTTGAGCTAGAGAAAAGGAAGTTGTGTAGAGTAGCACATGCGATTTTAGGAATGAAATCAGAAGAAAGTGACACGAGAAATCTTCAAACAGTTTTTTGATGCTATTGTCAAAGTGGGCAACATTGTTGGCCAACATATCACATGTGTCATACATGTTTCACTAATGTTACCCAATTAGGCCACTATATTGGCCATCTAATTCAGGTTGAAAAATGTTGCCGGTATGCTTCCACATGTTCAAACATTATCTGGCAGCACTCTATATTGGCCAACAATTCAGATACATGGTGGGGAAGATGTGCGCAAACCATTAATGTCAATTGTTGGTAGCATGAGGTTAGTTGCAAAATGGAGGTTGAATCAAAGAGGAAATTGTTGAAAAATGCAAGACTCAAAAAGGTCTTAAGGATTGATGTCGGACGAGTAGATAATCGGCCTAACCTCGCCCAAAATTTTCTATATACACCCCTGCCAGTAGCAAAAGGCAGCTGCAGCTTTCTTTCTAATCGCCACGTATCTTGATACAGCAGTTAAAACAAAATGAACAGACATGAAACTTTTCATATATCGAATTTGCTGGCGAACAATGTTGCCCAATTTGACCATTTGAACGTACCAAAAAAAGATTTTAGTACTCTGCCTTAAAGACTGGGAACGGTCTCCAAAAAAGAGCCAAAAGTGCACCTGGTGAACTAAGATATTAGTAATTTAGTAATTAAATTTTGCTAATTTATAGATATTACTAATTAAAATTTTGCTTATCATGTTAGTTAAACTATAGAAACATTGCATTTGGTTTGTAGCTGAAGAGGTATTCGTATATAAATGATGATGATGATGATCATTATGATGATTATGATGGTGATGATGATGATGGTGATGGTGATGATGATGATTATGATGATGATGATGGTGATGATAATGGTGATGATGATGATGATGATGATGATGATGATGATGATGATGATGATGATGATGATGATGATGATGATGATGATGATGATGATGATGATCTCAAAATTCAGCAGCATGAAAATTGACATGTTAGCCAACAATGCTGCCCAGTTCGCTCAAAGCATCAGTAATGGAGTCACGGGGGCATATATTGCACTTTTAATTCATCTTAACATCTCATGAGCAATGGTTAGGTTAAGGAGTAGACCCTGTGTTCACCCATTGATCTCACTTTCTTGGTCACCCAATGTTAAGCATGATGTCATTGTCCTGCACAAAGGGCGTATCTCTATATTTAGAAAAGGCTTTTCCCTAATATCTAATAGGCTTGGCCTTAGAAATTTTCCCAGATCTTATCTTACCTCCACCTTAACTTTTACTATTGGCGCCGCCACAAGGGTTTGTAGGGGGGATCGTTTCGATTAAGAATGATATGTGGGTTGTTAAGAGCGATTAAAAGTGTTCTTGATTTGTAAACATTGCGATTTGCTTTTTAGAGACATTTGGTTTTGAATCCTGCCAATCGAATCACAGCTGACGAAGCGATGATGCATATATACTTTGCTGACATTAATCAGATCCTTAGAGCCTAGATAGCCAACACTAGAGCATTTATCATACCAATCAGTGGGGGCATCTCCAGTGGGAATCTCCTCCTCGACTACCCTCTATCTCGAATATCTCGCAATTTCAAACCACTTCCCTAGTCTCTTAATCATTTCAGCATATACACTCTTTTGAAAGAATGAAGTTTATAAGAAAACATTAAGGTTCAGAATTGCTGTAATTTAATAATTATTTAAGAATAGTGCAAGGTCCAAGCTTCATCAAGACTTAGAATTTTTGCGTATTCGAGATATCTTGCTGATTTTAGATTAAATTTTGCACTGTCGATATAATATTTATTCTTCGTTCCATTATTGTTTAACTTCATGAGGAAGTAAGACATCAACAAAGATTTTTATACATTTTAATGCATTAATACATGTTCAGCCGAAGTTACGCCTTTGATACTTGAGAAAAATCATCGAATAATCATAGGTTCAAAAGCAAAAAAGTTAGGAATATTGAGGTTCAGTGAAAAGTTGGATATTCCTACAAAAACTAGTGAACGCATATCTTTATATTGTATCTCTGTATTTCAAAGTCTCTTTACGTTTGAGCTAATTCCTACCTCATTTGAGAGTTCAAGATGGAGAGATTCCACTGTATTGGTTATTGATGAGTGTTTGGGTGTTCATTTGTTAAGAGAAGTGTTTATTTATGCAGTCCTATTTATTGCAAGTACTCTCTAGTCCGGAATAAAAGGGAGTGGCAATAAATCGGAGGGCTGGAAGAGCCTAGAGTATAATAAGGGCCACCGAGAAAGGGGGCAGGGGGTGAATTGCCCCACGACCTCATAGCGCCCTTCAAGGTCTGGGGAGCCTCATAATGTAAACCAGCAGTAATTTTCCAAAGTTGATTTCTAGATCCTAACATTTTCTGCTCGCTTCGCTCAGAGGGGCCTCTTCTGTATATTTAGCCCGGGGGCCTCTGAATTCTTTCGGCGCCCTTGAGTATAATAGCCGGATGGGCTGCAATTAGCGGGAGGGGACTTAATATAACAGCTAATGGGTAGGATTTAATCGATGAGAAAGGGGTGGAAAAGTACCATATGTTATTGAAAGCAAGCTTTTAATATGTTGTAAATGCTGCTGACGGCAGATAACTCTCTTTAAAGTCCTCATCTGACGGAGATACTTCTGGATCTTAATCAAACAATGTCACTTTGGCTCAAACTCATTAGTTGGAAGTAAGCATGGTCATTTGCAGTAAGAATGTGCTGGTATTATTTTATTGAAAAGTAAATGCTCGGTTGGGGACGTCTATTCCAGACTTAGAGAGTAACAAGAATTCTACCGAATTCTACCATTATCAATAAACTTAAGCATTCCGTCTGCAATGGATATGTTTCCACAAACCTGCTCTATTCTGGTATACAGAAAGATCCAACAGAAAGAAGAAGTAAATGTATAGAGATACAAATGAATGAGTAAAAAAATGAAATATATATCTAAAAACTCAAATAATAAAGACGAGACTTTGCTTAGATATAGTTATGTATTGTATAATTAGATTTATGGTTGTTTAGGTTGACATAATATGAAATCAATTTTATCTTTCTTTTCTTTTATTGTGAAAGTCTGCAATGAAATTACTTTTGTAAATGGTCTTGTAGCAAACTTTTTTATTGCGAAAGTTCTACATTGCCAATGCATTCAAAGCATCAGATAGAGGTCGATCACATGACGTAGGTCATTTTCGGCGTCATGTTGTACGTATGTGCTACAAACACATAGCTGAAGGGGATGTCTTGGAGGGGCAAAGCCTGCCTGAGGCCTGCCTCTGCCACCAAAAGCGTAGTGGCACGCGTAGAGTAGGGGAGCCAAATTCAAACATTTTCCGACAAAATTCAAAACCGTTATATTTACCAACACCAAAAGTCCGAAAATTTTCCGACGAAACATTAAAATTTCCGAAAATCCGACGATTTTGAAAAATAGTGGGCCATGACCCCCTACTCCCCGTCCACGAACCCATGTCTGCCGCCAATTTGGGGGGCAAAACCTTATTTGGTTATTCCATCCATCCAAAGTTCTTTATTTGGGGGCATTACCCCTTCCCAGACCCCAGTAGTTACGTATCTAACGTGGTAAATGTTATGAGCAGTAAACCTAATACTGATATGTACCTAATATTAAACGGGGGGTCTTAATAAGGTCTGTCGAGGTGGGAAAAATCTGAAAAATTAATAAGCATCCCCGGACGTGTATTATGCACTAGAGAGTAGAAAAGTAGTAGTTAGGTACAAGTGAGTGAATAAATTAATCAATTATGAAATAAGTAGAGATGTTTCGGTGACCGTAGGTCCTCGCTCCAACGTTTGAATATTCTTTCAAATCCACAATCAGATGCCTTCATCTTTGCCAACAGTGTTTTTTCGGTATCAGAGTTGTACTGAATTCTAATTTTTGTCTTGCACGTGATTTTATTTGCTAATTGTCAGTTCTCTGACGTTATTGAAGGCGTGGTTGTTGGTGTAGGCTTCCTCTTTAGAGGTCTAGGATCTGTCTTATTTGAGTCAATTCATTTGCTTTTCCGCACCTCGTTTGCATTACAAATTCTCCAATTTGCATTTTGTAATCAGTTGCAGGGAGATATTTCCTTTTGACTGTGCAATTAGATGCATTGCATCGAAGGACGCAATCTTTGTCAAGTGGTGAATATTCCTCCCATCTTAATCGACCGGCACACAAATAGCACCTGTTTCGTCGAGTTGTCCATGAGTTCTGCAAACGAGATTTTTAATATTGGATCATGCAATTTGGTTGCTTTTGGTTACCATCGCAAAATTTCCTATCGATTTTGTACACTAGCATGTGTCAAGCCATTTCAATTACTAACTTGAGGCTGCAATTAGGCAAAAATTGAGAAACATTTAAGAAACATAGGCAAGCAGTGTTTCAAGCAGCAACTTGAAAAAACTGCTTTTAACAGGAAAACTTTTATCACCCTGGAAAAAAATAGAAACAGCATCCATTTCATGCCTCATAACACCTGAGCACCCTATTTCTTGCATCATAGTTGCCTAATCTGGGTTGTTAATGCAATTATAAGTCCTAATGACTTCAGAAACATTTATGAAACAATGAGACGGCAGGATTTGCCGAAATATTAAGAAGCGCCCAGGCTGAAGACAGTATGTTTCGTTCTTATAAAAAATACGTAGGTTGTTTCAAGCTGTAGGGTGTGAATATGCCTTGATTTGCATTCAGGCATTTAGAGTTTGGATTATTTATCGAAATTGCTACCTTCTCAAAACGGTTGTTGCCTTCATTAGATAACGCCAGTTTTGAATTTTTGTTATTTTGACATTAACTATGTATATGCAAGGTGGTGCAGGGAGCTGAAGCAGAAGGAGCCTTTGCTCCTCCAGCGATACAGCAATAAGTCAAGTAAGTCAATTAGCACCTCTTAGCACCGCTTTTTGCAACGTGGTGTAGCCAGTGCGAATGAGAAAGGTAACTCATTTTTTCTACATATTCAAAGATATCACCTTCTTCGGGCATATTGCTGCTTTCAGCAAGCGATGAAATTAATTGTAGTCAAGGTACACGCTTTGTATACAGGAAGCCTACTTTTTGCATTAGCCTCGAATTTCTTAAATTATTGCCGAAATTTTAAACTGAGATTCTTGAAAGAACTGACGAAGACAGGCTTCAATGCTTTTGCTTGTGTTGTAAACTCGGGATATAAATTCTATCTTTCACATTTCAAATGCAAATATGAAGAAATATTGATTTTTGGTAAGCAAAATAACTGAGCTTTGAAACTAGGGCCTTGCGATTTTCTCAAGATTTTCTCAAGATTTTGAGGCTCTTTTTCTTATGAACTTTTTCTTATATAAAAATTCGTGTAGTCTTTGAGAATCTGGTACTTTGTGGCAAAGAGTAAAAGGAGCATGCTTTGGTATAATTTGAATACAATACATCAAGAAAGATTTTAATATACTCCTTTCATTTTCAGGCAAAGTTATACCTGTAGCACTTAATGATAATTTAAGAAGAATCTAATGCTCAAAGCTGAAAAGCGTAACAGTATTGAGATTCAGCGAAAAATTACATATCCCTATGAAGAGTGTAATTATTTCTCTGATTTCTCATTTGTTCCCTGCATAATGACCCTTGGTTACAGTTTCTAGTCTTAACCGTAATCTTCAAGTAATTTTAACTCTAATGCAATTGTCAAGGTGACAAATCTGTGTAATTAAGCCTATTACGTAGCCAAAGAGCTCTAGACACTGTTTATTATAGATAAAGAGGCAGGTATGTTATAGCTGTCCTGTATTCAACTTTGAGCAACTATCTATTACACTGGCTTTGTAAACAGTATGTTAGTAAAGGTTGCAGTGTCTCGAAGAGTTTAATCAGCCTTCTTTCTCTTAAGAAAACTACAATCCTCATGTACGGAAATACGGGGGTGTGTGGGCGTGACACCCCAACCCCTCCATTAATCAAAAAGCCTGAAGGCAGAGGAAAATTTAAGGCTTTTCAGAAAAAGCTATGGCAATCCGGAAATTTGAATCGATCGGAAAATTTGAATCGATAGCCCTTGTCAGTTGAAAATTTTGTGCCCTTCACCGCCAAAAATTCCAATCAATTTTTATCCCTTACAGCCCTGCTAAATTTATAGCTTCTTGAGACTGTTACTGTCCAGTATTGATGCATACTGTGAGATAAAGGGAGTTTCTTCATTTTAACGACTGTTTTTTAAGTGTGGTATCTCAGAAGGAGAGATCTTTAGAGTTCAACAAAAGAAAAGAACGCTAATTCTCTATCCTGTAGAGTATTAACTTATTTTGTTGAATTATCAGGGCATTGCAATACAGTCGATATAATCCTGTCAAATAAATAAGAATCAATCTAGAAAAGTTAACGAAAAACTGTAGAAAATCGGCAGTAAGTTACAACAAGTGGATGTAGAACCTAGGAAAACCAGTTCCAGCCAGTTCAGATTTGCATCTTGAAATGTAGTTAACTATTACTGCCTAATTCCGCATTTTTTGAAAGGGCATGCTCATGAATGTTATCGCAATCATCGTGTATCTCCTTGTCTGTCGTGTATCTCCGTATTCATCGTCTCGATTGAAATACCTGTGTCTTTTTCAATTATGTAATGTTTTTCAAATCTCTAACATAAAGCATCTACCAACTCATCGATAAAGAGCTGAGAAATAGTATATAAACTTGATTATTTCGTACTTTTTCCATAATTTACCCGTAAAAATGCGAAAACTCGATGCATTGTCTGCTTTGTATAAACACCTTGAATTAGCACGCAGTTCTTGTTCAGCTCTCCATTGTTTTGCTTCTGCATACGCAACAGAAGCATGACCACATGCAAGTAAAACGAATTTAAATGATTGTATAGAAGCTGTAAATGAGAGCATCGCTATTTACAAATCCCCATCAGTGTTGAGAAAAACCACTTTTTATTGAAGATAAAAGTTACCTAATGTCTTATTTTTGAACAATCCCGCCAGGATCGTCTTTCTCATCTGCCTTTGGACTAAGCACTATACTATGGTAGCCAGAGTTGATACCTTGTCTCAAGCTAGCAAACTTCCTAGTTGGTGAGCGTTTTGACTCCGTGTTTTGAGCAGCATAACTAGAAGATCCGTCACTGGAAAAGCCCTGATCTCCTTTAGTTTCTGGTGCTTCAACTTTATCCATTTTAGCATATTTTCCTTTACCAGCTTCGTTACCCATGTTGTAGTGTGTAATTACATTACCAAGACTGGATGTTAGTGAATCGACTGAAAGTCTGTGTCATTATTCTTTGGAATTCTCCGACGTATGATACATGCTTTCACTGGATCGCTCGCTTCTACAGCACTTTATGAGCGGCTGTGATAAGCTGGCCATGAATTATTAATTTCCATCAATCATGTAACCTGTAAGTTTGTCCTCGAATGGTTATCTCTTCTGCGTGTCGTTTCTAGCTCATTCGGATAAATACACAACTTTCAGGGGGTGTTGCTAAGAGGAAAATTCTCATTCCCACCTGCAACTCACTTTCAAAGTGGTCAAAGAAACCTACTTTCTAAATACCCCATCAATTTTTCACGTTTCTCTACATCCTTTCTGCGAGAGCAATACGTCCCACACCAATCACTTCTTTTGTAAGTTAGTGAAGCAAGGGACAGGTTGACTAAGGAGAAAGGAGATTTCAATGCTCCACAAAGCTCTTCTGACAAAAACCTGACAAAAACTTAGGCACCCTACATGGAAAACTCTGTTCTAATTTGTTTTCGATGCATTTTCTTGCTCTCTTACAATGGCCCGTTTTGGTTGAAAATGCTGAACACGACCAGCTTCTGAATCTCGATTTAACATTGATGCTCCCTTCACATCCAGCTCAGCTGTGGATATGTTTGAACGCTTGTTTTCTGTGTACTTCTCTACTCAGTGATGTGCCGAGACGCCTTCTATTGGAGGGGGGGGGGCGTTTTGACGAAGCGACGAACTATTGTTACTAAAAAAGAAAAGATCACAGAAAATACTGTTGCCAACTTTCTTGCAGCATGGCTGCCTTTTGACCAACTTTCTTGCAAATTTGAAAATATTGGGGGGGCGCGACACACCCACGCCCCCCAATCGGCATATCCCTGTCTTTATTATGTAAATCTTTTCTATATCTATGTAGAGTCACAGTAACATAAAGCGTCGTGGCCAGCGCTATAAAAGTGGGGTGTATGAACAAAAAGTCTTTGGCCGCGCCCTCTACTTGCCATTAGGATGCATCTGCCAACGTCACAGACAATCTAAAAACCTTAATGATTTAAGACAGTTAAGAGTATAGGCTATGTAGCATTCCAGGGGCGTAGTGCAGGTGAATTTTTTGATAAACAAGCCATCTTGGCAATAAAGTGCGAGGGGGAATTGCCTCCCTTATCCCCCGTGCCCACGCCACTGGTAGCATACACAGTATGTTCTACTATACTTGCTTTTTGTTTTATAGGAGCCTACATGTAGACGGCCGAAATATTTAAGAAACTTATGCTTCTAACAGAAAATTTCCTATGGAACTTTGCAATTTGAGACATATTTATATATGCAAATAATCAAGAAATAGGATGCCGTTTCCATTGATTTACAGCCAAATCTCGCATAGATACATTTATAAAACTTCTTTCCAACCTTATTTTTGCCTTTAGTCTTGAGTTCTAGCTATAATTAAGGGTAAAATTCAGAACTTTGATGTTTCCTTGTGTTTGTACCACTTTTGTGGCACTATATGTGCAGTAAACATTAAGGAACTGTTAAGGAACTTTGAGAACTAGAATTTGATGAAAAGAAGTCATAAAATAAGGAACTTTAGAACTAGGCCCTGAGTTAGGTTCCTTTTAAAAAATGGCGTGTAGCTCTTTATGAATCGTATATGACATACTATTGAGGAGTGTACGTTTAGAATGTTACACCTAAAAGGTTTTTACGTCACCTACGGTTGTTTAACACTGTATGCTTTAGCAAAATGAGTTGCCTTCAAATATGTTGCCTCATTCTCTTTTCGGACTTCCCATTAACAATTGATTGAGGAGTTTTAAGCAAAAATTCTTTTCTTGCATCTTTGCTATCTTGCTGCTTGTAAGTTTACTCAGAACACCATTTCATGCATCCCTTGCTACTTTATTCTGTGTAAAGTGTATGTGGCTTCTTCTGGAGACCGATGATAGGCCTTAAAGCCTAGGCCATAGGCCTAAAGTAGAACTATACAATGAAACTACGCCTTGTCCTTTTCTATTGCGTTGTAACTTCAAGACTGAATTAACGCATCAATACATAGAATACAAGCTAGACACTAAACAAAACATTTTACGTCAGAGCACGGTACTCGTGAACAGACACCAATACATTGCCCGCAAGGGTGATACTGCACTACATGGAGGTTTACTGACACAACAGGACTTTACACATGAATGCAATTTTAACATAGAATATCAAAGGTAAATTAACACGACATACAACGTAAAGTAAACTAAAAATACAACAGCAATATATTACATCTGAAACATTTGTTCGTGAGAAACTGACGGAGTAGCACTTACTTACATTATCTACAAACCGGAGTGATAGCCCAGTGGTAGAGCGTCTGCCTCACAACCAGCAGATCGTAGGATCGAGCCCCCAACGAGTCATGCCAAAGACTTTAAAAATGGTACTTACTGCCCTCTCGTCTGGCGCTCGACATATGAGAATGGAGTGGTAAAGCTTAACTCGCGGAGCCACCAGTGGACCAGCCTCCCGCTGTAGCCTTACTGCATTCGCAGACGCGTGGCCTAGGACTACAGAAACGGAGATAGGCGCCGCCCTATGCGCCATTGGGCGCGGGAAAGGACTTGGACTTTTGACTTTTTTGACATTGTCTATGTGGATTCATATCATGGGACAGGGTACCCTAACAGTTTGCAAAGATGTATTTCAGTTGTTCTATGCACACTTCTTTGAGATAAGAAACACATTTTCTGCTTTCAGCCTGAATCTTTCTTAATACTTCTGCAAATCCAGCCTTAATAAATTTTTCCTCATAGATAACATGGTTTGCTACTATGTAAGCCACGGGGCACGCGCTGACAAACTCTGTTCTAAATATTTTGTGCTATCTCATATGAACCCAGTTACCAACCCAGCTAGGGTAGCCTCATCTAACATCGATACCCCCATCAATCCAGCTCGGCTGCGCCTATGTTTTAATGCATCGTTTCTCTGCATTTTTTCCCTATCTATATCTCCCATAGCAAAACGTAAGATTTTTTACATTTCACTGATATCATCAACTTTAATGACTTATCGTTGTGCCTCCTCAAATTTAAAAGCCATCTCCACCATCTGATAGCCTTGTTGATGTCGCCCACCCAATACTGTTCCGCGTGAAAAATAGCAACAAAAACTGAAATTATTAATTATTTGTAATCAATCAGTATTGGCTGCAAACGAGTTGTCTGATCTCGTCAAATTTATATGCTACCATTGTCAGTTATTAAAAGAGCAGTTGTAGCATTCACACATTTTATAAAAGAAAGAATGGTTGAAGAATAGTGTAATGCTGTTCTTAGTGTGAACGGCGATTGACCAAGCGGCCTAGTCAGTTCCATTAGCTTTACTAACGTTAAGCATGGCTGTGTACGGTCAGAAACTGGATGGGTGACCTTCCAGATGAACGACCAAAACAGCTAACTCCGCTGTCCTTCGGAAGGGACATTAAACTAGGAGTCCCATGCCTGGATACGGCATACATAGTAGGCCTAAATTAGCTGATAAAGCTAGGTATAACAGCCTACTCAAAATAAAGTAAACAACAACAACGACAAAATGCTCAAGGTTTATCAAAAATGTATTGTTTATTTAGGCTTTATGATGCAGGTCATTTCAGAATCTCTATAGAGGTCCTTCACCCCAGCCCTAACAGTTTCTCTTCGAATTTGGACGAATTGGACATTTTATCTTGGCGAGAGGTGGGGGGACAAGCGCCCCATTCCCTCCGTGGCGCCGCCACTGGTCATATCTCCACTATTTAGCTTCCCGGCACATTTATCGAATACCAGTAGTGCTTATCAACGTTTAATTACTGATAAAACACAAAAAGTCCTATTTGCCGGCAAATTGGGCTCGAACGAAGTCTGCTTGTCGGCAAATTGGTACCCACCAACAATTTTTTTGCTTCTCCTTGAACTAACACCTCAGAAAAGATTTGAATGTGTCTTCTAATTTTCTGGTGAATTTACACTTTTTGTTGCCCAAGAATTTGAAAGAAGTCTTAGGCTCAAAATCCAAATTAAGAATGTTTAGGATTAGTTAGAAATTAGGTGTTCTTTTAAAAATACCTCGAATTGCCTTTCAAGACACTGTATGTTTCAAACTAGAAGCTGTTGAGGGTTGTATTTAGGACTACACTGTATTGGGCCACTTTCGATACATTGCAAAAGCATCCTTGGATCCTTGGTCTTGAACGAGGAAGCCGATTCCAAGGCCCCTATAAGAAATTGCATCATAAAAGCATATATACATACATGGACATCAACTTACTCTATTTGGAAAGCAATGTACAGGGGAAAAGGCGAAATGCCTCTCTATGCTGCTTTAGTATTGTGACCACGAATCTGATGCGTATGAAATATAGCCTTGAAATTATATGGGATATGTTACAGTTGCAGCAACAGAGCCTGATCAGCAATTGAAGTAATTCATTTGTTGCATTTTCTCATGAAGAAATCAGAGCCAACACCAAGTGTGCTGCACACAGTGAGCAAGGGCTTTACCTCTAAGCAAAACAAGTTTCATAGCACACACTTTTTGAAAAGTAAGATTCTTCCTTTGGGTGAGCAGGATTCAGCAGCCAAATCCAAACTGAGATACTGGGAATCCTCCCCTCCCCCACCTCCCCATTACAGATTAGGGATCATATTTCCTTTTCTGCATAGAGATCAATGGTGAATATAACCTCCATCTTATTTGAAAAAAGGGCATTTTCTTATGTTTCAGAGTGTGTGAATGTAAAAGCTTTCTTAGGGCAAGCCCCCAGACCCCCATTCTTTCTCTAATCATAAGGAATTTTCCCATTCCACTTTCTCACTTATTGGAGCCTTTCAGTTCTATTCCTTCTTTCTTTCTTTGTCCACTCTTTTTCAATTTGATAACTGTGCTCACAGTAAGCCTTGCACCTCTGGTACTGATTCATACTCACGACTCGTACTTCAACCATGTGTTATATTTCTTGTGCTGTTAGATGAGCAGAGAGAATACAATGTGCTTCTTATGTATCTCAAAAACTACTCAATTCAATTCAATTCAATCATGTGCAGTAATTGCATAACACTATTTAAGAGGTATGCTAAGGCAAGTTCATTTGTGGGAAGTGGTAAAAAATTTTTAACAAAACCATAGTCAACTGTGTGTAGAAAAGGTTTAGGTAGCACTGTAATGTTACACAACAGGTTTACTGTTCCATGTCTGTGAGGTAGCTTTTATCTTTATCCGTCCAGTCATTCTTTGTGAGTAATCTGTTTCCATGCCATTACCGATCAGTTGCCATCTTATATTGTAATCGCCCTTACGTAACAACCCTTTCTTTTTGCTGTGTCATGTGTCTCCCATAAAATCCCAACGCCGTATTGTGTAGTTTAGTCGCTTGAATGAAGTCCGTGAGTTTAAGTGGTCGTGAGCTTGAATTAAAGTTGCTATTCTGTGCGTTAACGTTGCCGTTGTCGTAAGATGAGACATTATAGTTAAAGTCATTATTAGAAGAAGACTTCACGCACTTTTTGTTATTAATCGTTGTTATTCCTATTTCGTTACTGCAAGATTCTGCAAATATAACAGTAACCTCGATATTATTTTTTTCTCGATGTTACTTCCATTTCCCCCAATTCCTTTGGACTTGGATGGTGTCTCTAATGGAACTTTAGTTCTGGCAGGAGCAGTTAAGACCGGATGCCCTTCCTGACGTCACCAATGGCCTACGATGGGCCTTGAACCCAGAACCACGTTGCGTTGAGTCTATGGTCTGAGTCAACTGCTTTACCGCTAGGCCACGACCACAGTAACCTGCAGGATGCTAAATCTCCTGCATCATAATCCAATGCTCTAGCAGCTTCATACACATCGGGGCAGTGGTATCATCAGAAAATTACATGGGAGGGGGGCTGTGATGTAGGAAATATGTGAGCACACCCATTTTTAAATGTATGACAGTGATTTACTTATTACTGCCCTGCATGGGAAAGTATTAGAAAAGGATTTTATCAATAATTTCAACATATGATTTTAGCACTATCCTTCTATTGATAGGAAGGTATTTGTTCTCTCTTCTTCAGCTAATGCATCATTTAGAACTTATCCAGCCTAAAATATGTTCGATAAAGGGGCAAAGCCCCAAAAGTTATCATAATTTTTAGAAGGGGGCTGAGCCCCCTGAGTCCCCTCCACAACACGCCTGCATTGGGGTTCCATGTCCATTCACCATGTCCATTCAGTTGGCATTGGAAAGTCACACTCTTCCATTGCCCCCTTTACAAAATGATATAATTTAGAAATGATGGAGTCCAGCTGCTCAGTCCATTTTATTTCCACAAACACGTTTATTAACCTGGATTTCATACCAAATACCATGGTTGGTATATTTTAATTTGCAAGTTGAGAACACTAACCTTTTTGTCAAGCGTTTACAAGTAAAATATTTATTGAGCTAAAGATGGAATTCTCGTACAAGTTAGTTAGTGGTTAATTAATTGCTGCCCTGCGCCAACTGGGGCGACAACGTTTGAAAATTTCCGAGGAAACTACTCTTTCGTTTCTCGGCAAAATCTTGGCTTTTGGCCATCCAAGAAGCAAAAAGATTTAGGTACAAATTCCTCAATAATTTTCCTAACGGCAGCAAGAGAGATAAAGTCGTTCGGATAAGGTAAGATAAATATAGCCTGAGAAAACGCAAACTGGACCAATGGGACGACAAGACTATGGGGAAAGGCCGTATTTTTCAGTAAGTAATATCGGGGAAAGGCCGTAGGGCCTATAACAAAGCCCCGACAAAGGAAAAACTGAGAAAATGGTGAAATTTAAGTAGAGAGGGAGATAAGATCAAGTTTCTTGATGTTAGATTTAAAAGATGACAAATTGTAGGATTCAGGGAAAGTAGTGGGTGGCAATGAGTTCCACAGTTATTATTATTATTATTTCAATTTTTTACAGACGGTGGCCCACTCAGCTGAGCTGGTTTGCAAGGGGCCGTCTATTTACAAAGTAAAAGCTAAAATCTTACAAAAAAATACATATTTTAGAAAAGTCTAAATTAAAAAGTGTATATAACTAGATATGTAAAACAACTAATTACAAATAAGACTTAAAAGATGCCAGAGATGGTGCACATTTAGCACCAGCTGAGAGACCATTCCACTATTTTGCTCCTCTGAAAGAATATCCTTTTTGCCCATTATTAGTTTTTTTCAGTGGCAACTTCAGATCTCTATCAGTTGAGAAGTTCTAGGAATGAAAGATGATTTGTGAGCTGGAGTTCGTGGATTAGGTAGTGTAACTTGGAAAGGGTGTGAATAGGTAGAGCTTCTAGTGGTTCGAACACGCCTCACTGGATCAGGACTAATATTCTTGCTTTCCTGAGAGCAATTTCTGTGAAAATAGCGTTAGAAAATGGAAAGATCTGCAACAAGACGACGACGGGAGAGAGACTGTAGAGAATTGGTGAGGTTTGGATTGTTGATGAAAACTACTTTCTCACAAAAAACGTGTATTAAATTCCTTATATTACATTACATCTATAACAAAAAAGAAATGAAAAAACTTTTTAGTATCTAACTAAAAAGCATTAAGTCTTATAATTGCTCTTTTTATCGTATGCCGGTATTTACGTATGACATCATATGATTGAAATACATGAAGTACCTCTTATTCATAACAACATCAACATTCCAAATCGCAATCATTCGCTCAATAGGAGAAAATTGCAGTTTAGGCTTTATGCCATTTTATATCGACCAAGAGTGTCAAATCAAAGATGTTTTCACGATTGAAAACCCTTACTGCTCGTTTTAGAAGAGGCGTGACAAACGAAATAAGTGAGGCCCAGCACGACTTAGATGTGTCGCCGGGACCTGAACAGCATACAGCAGAAGTTCAAGAAAAGCGAAGTAGGGTCGCAGAAATTTTAGAGCCTGTTGACAAGAACTGGGACTTTATAGAGAAAACTTTGCTATGGAAGAATGCACTCCCTGCTTGTACATGCTTCTTCATTATTTCGGGTTTGTTTTGGTGAGCACTTTGGCTGATCTCCATAAATGAATGAAGCTTTACTCTCATGAAGTTTGATATATGTATATACATACAAGGAATTCTTTCGATATCTTTCCCATTAACTCCGTTTCTATCCTATTACGTTTCAGGGCCAACATAAAGTAGCTAGTATTTTTCTCTAGAGAAGCAATGTGGTTCTCAACATAGAGGGCCTACCAAACCAGCTGTCAGGCTTTAATATTCTAAGTGGTAGTTAGGGAATGGATAATTTTGAAATGAGAGTATTGAAAGCCAAATAAAATTAGCTTCCACCCTGCGCTTTTCCATATTATCACATAAATCTTATGTTATGGAATATTTACGACGTATCTTCCATGGGGGGGGGGGGTGACTCCTTGTAATTCATAATTACTTCTCATGGGCTGCTTATTTGCTTAGTCAGATCCAGTTAAGAACTATTTTTGGCAATACTTGGAAGCTAAGAGTATATTTTAGTCATCTAAGATAGATAAATCCAACCAACATGTAAACATCAACAAAGCAATCAAAAATGCTTTTGCTATGAAAATGACTGATAATTTGTTTTTCCTCTTACCAGGAAATTCATCAATTTAAAGCTGAGAAAGATCGCTTTGATTTTTGGAGGGTTCCTTCTTGCCAATGGAATAAGCTCAGATTTTAGAGCAGCCAGTTGGGACTTCTTCACTACAAGTGAGTTTATTTTTATAGCTATTTTTTAAATATTACTTTGTAGAATTCAGAGAGGAAATATCAATTGCTTGGTAGCTCTCACTAGAATTGATTTCTTGTTTCATGGTTTGACAGATTTTTAGCTAGAAATTCTTTTCTTTTCCATTGGCCATAGATAAAATCATTTAAGGTTTTTCAGGAGTAATATTGTACCATATACAATTGTCATTAATGAATCTCTTTAAGTAATACATGAATTAATTTACTTTGAAGAATATCTCCATGAAAGAAGTAGAAGATACCATGGCTTAGATATTCCATAGTCTTTCTGGTTTAGATTTTATAAGTCTTATATCTTGTATATATTGGTATTAACTATTTTTCTATGCAATGCTGTGCTCTGCATTATATCAATGGACTGACTTACAAAATTTGGTTTGAAAAATGATGATAACATGAATCTTAACTTAAGGATGCCAAGAATAGGTGTGTCTGACTGCAAAAAATCTACTAAAATGATTTGCCCTTAAATAGCAAATAGGCTTAGCATTATATCTGTTATCCTTGAAGTNTGTGTTTGCTCAGTAGTTTGGTTATGTTGCATTTCTGCACATCTCTAGTTGCAGTGCCCTTGGCTCTTGGGTAGGACAGGAAGGATACAGATCATGAAAAAGCTTTATTCTCACTGTTTATGTGACACAACTCACCACAGAAGAATTGACTCAAATGCAAAATTGCTCTTCATTTACATTTCAACCTTGTCTGATATTTTTCATATTTTACAAACACAAATATGATGTCACATTTACATAATCATGCCATACTTGCATAACTCTGAGACCACTGCAGTTGTTCCAGAATTATTGCTAAACAATGTTAACAATGCTAGCTTTTACCTTCAAGCCCAAATGCTAACCAATGTCTTTGGTGAGATGTGGGAGGTGTGTCACTCCTACATATCCTACTTTTTCATACCTCTGCATGCTTGCTTCTCAAAATAATTCTACATGATTGTTGCTATAGATAAGGATATTGAACATTCATGAGGTTCATCTTGTAGAGAATTTTCCATACACATTCCTTGGAAGACCTTAAATTTCTTTGCTTTTCCTCTTTTATAGACTTTAATCTTCAGACACAAGGAGATCCAGTGTGAGTACCCTTCTCAATCTCCTTGTATTGTTTAATTATGATGTGTTGTTCTATGCTGTAAGAAGAAAAAGTTGTCTCTAGCATTAGAACTTTGCTATTTGCAGCTTTAAGCTATTAAATTATTTGATTTGCAATTTAAATTTCATCTGTGTTGCTTGAATATTGCAAATAAGATTTGGCTCAATATGACATCCTAGTGCTATTTATGGGCAATAATCCACATGATTGGAGATATTTTAGAATCAGCTTTGTTCAAAATTTAATTAGAAATATCTTCTAAGCATCATTTCTGCATGTTTTCAGGTCATTCAAATTATCTTAATGAATATTCTCTTAAATATGAGTGAAATTAGGGACTTCAACAGGCAATTGTTGCATTAGCTACCTTTTTGAAAACTGCAGGCATTTTATATTTGAAAAGCTAGGCTTATTTCTGGTGACAAACTTCTAGTGTTTTATCAATGTGATTAGTAGATCATGGAAATCAAAAGCAACTCTGAATACTCAGCAACTATGTGCCTTGGTAGGTGTTTTGAAACCAAGGGTGTACTGAATTAGGGGAAGTGGGAACCTTTTTTAAGGAGCTTTTTTTTAACTTTTTGGCTTATCAGCAAAGTTTGGCACAAGAACTATAAAATCATGCCACTCAGACTTTTTTTATATTATAATAATTGTCTTCAGTAATGTCTAATGGTTACTTTCTTTTGCTGCACTTCCACTCGAAAGTCCTTCAGCATACCACTGCTTGGAACCCTTGCTTGTTTATTAAAGTTACCCTAAATCTTCAAATAACCCCCTACCTAAAAATCATTTTGATATATAAGCCCCCCTTAAATAAGCCCTGAAGGGGCCTTATTGGAGGGAAGCATAATTGCAGAATAACATCTTTTTGGGAAGCCCCACAAGACAATAGCTATAACGTACTACTACCTTTGACTGGAGACAAAAGAGTAAATAGAAGTATGACTTTCATGACCATAATGAAGAAATTGTTATTGATTAATAAATTTTGTTTGCAAAATAACCTTTTTGTAATCTTTTATTTTATTTAATTGAGAAAATACTGTTGTTTTTTGTGTAAACCTTTGAGGAAAATCCCAAACTTTGACTTGAGCCTCCATGGAATACAGCCCTCCCCTTGAGTTAGCATGCACCCAGAAACTCATCTTTGCAAACAAGCCCCCAGGGGCTTATGTGAGGATTTACATTATATGTAAACCTGTGAGTGAACAATTGAAGACATAAGTAAATGATTCATTAAGAAACAGGGGCTCATATGTTGTAAAGTAAGAAGGAAGCCACTTCATTACAGGTGTAGTTCTTCGAAAAAATTAGGGAGCATTAACGCTGAAGTCGCTAAGTATACTGGAGTTAGCTGAGAATTTACCAAGTCCATGTTTTTTCCTGTAAAAATGTTTATAAAACAATCAAGACTCAGGCAAAACAGTATGATTTTCTCATAAAAGGGACAGGTGTTTAGCCCTTGGTGAAGTAATTTTGCTAAGAATTTGCAGAATTGGTGGCACATGGGGAGCTTTCTNTATCCATGGGGGCTGTGTTCTGTTTCATGGTAGCTCTTTTTCAGCGTTTCCACCAAATCAGGGAAGTCAAGGAAAATCAGGGAATTCTATTTTAAATTAGAAAAATCAGGGGAATATTAGAGATTTTTTAGAAAATCAGGGAGTTTGTGAGTTTCTGATTGTTTCATTTCAGAGCAGTGACTGTCTCCATACTGAGCCATGCCTCCAGTTGAGTGTGATTGTTGTCAAATTTTACCCTTTTGTATGCCATTCTGTTCTATGCAGTCATTTTGAAGCTCAGTTTTGTTTTGTTATGAAACCAAAACTTTGAACAGCCACAAATTGGTTCAAAGCTCTCTGGATACCCTATATTTGTCCAATGAAATGATAAAAAGTAAGTGTGGGTTGTAAGGATCAGGTAAAATCAGGGGGAAATGAGTATCATTATGTTGAAAATTTCAAGGAAATCGGGAAAATTTTTCCTGAAATAGTAATGGCAACTCTGTTTTTCTATTATCATTCCATGTAATTAATTTGGCAGATCAATTTCTTCACTATAGCTTACATTATGAAGCAAAAACTACCGCTTCTATACTAGCCATGAATTAGGGTTCACAAAGCATGAGTTGAAAAGTGATTTTTGATGTAAAGAGGGGTCTGTTCATAAATTACTTAAATATGAAACAAAACACCAACTTAGAACCATCCTAACACAGTTGGCTCAGAATGCAATTATGTGGTAATTTAGGCATAGCTTGGTAACTTTTTGTTGTATAAAGAAGTATGTTTGGTTTTATTGTTAGACTTAAGGCCCATTTAAATCCTATATGTTACTGGGAGAAAGACAAGTGGCATGCAGCAGCTTCAGTGGTAATGTTGTAAAGGCCTAGGTTTTTTATTCAGATTATTGCAATTTAATTTTCTTTATCATTTACTACTTTTCCAGGCTGCAGTTCACATTTGATGATCTTTGTCTATTTATTGCAACAAGCTGGGTGTTGCTTGCCAATGCTGTGAAATCATTTCAAGAACTCAACAAAGAATGCCCTCCAAAGGTAAATTCTTTTTTCATCTTTTGTGTTGATGTGAGTGAGCGAGTGAGTGAATGAGTGAGTGAGTGAGTGAGTGAGAGAGTGAGAGAGTGAGTGAGTAAATGAATGAGTGGGTGAGTGAATGAGTGAGTGAGAGAGTGAATGAGTGAGTGGATGGATAAGTGAAGGAGTGAATGAGTGAGAGAGTGATTGCATGGGTGAGTAGGTGAATGGGTGGGTGAGTGGATGAGTGAGTCACAGAGTGAGTGAGTGAGTGAGTGAGTGAGTGAGTGAGTGAGTGAGTGAGTGAGTGAGTGAGTGAGTGAATGAGTGAGTGATTGGGTGAGTGAATGAGCAAGTTAGTGAGTAAGTTAGTGAATGAGTGAGTAAATGCAGTTTTTGGCTATGATTTTTGTTCTGGTTTATTAACAAAAGTGCTGGAATTGGGCATTATCCCTTCGTGGTATATTTATAGAGTGCTCCATCATAAATCGTATTTGCTGAGCGTGATTTTGCAACTTGGCATTGGGAACATACCTAATTTTAGTGTGCAGTGATAACCAATTTGTGCAGTGATAAACTCAAAACGTGCAGTGATAAATTATGAAATGTGCAGTGATAAGAACGGTGCTTAGCCATTTTGGTAATACTTGGAAAAGAGTCCTGACTTTTTGTACGTACATATTGCAAAGTTTAACTGCTTATCCAACATCTCCTTTGGAAAATGCCCATAACCATGACAAAAAATATTCAAAAATCTTAGAATACCCTATAGACCTAAATTTCTTGAAAACAATGTTACCAGATCACCGAATGTACTGTGAATGCAACTGCTCAGTTTACCTGACTTTGTTTTTACGGTATCCCTGTTTTCTAGTAATTTTAACTTTATTTTTTAAACTGCTGGAAAAATATCTCAAAATAATCCATAAAACGTGCTGGCACATATATACCAGGCCCCCTATTGGTGCTACCCCTTCAGAATGCTTCATTTCTTGTAAAATGTGCAGTGATAAAATTTCCTTAAAATTAGGTATGATTGGGAATATCTTTTTTTTATTAAGTTTTATCGCCTTTTTTACGGTAATTACATTCGTTCTGGATGCCATGTCAATCCCTGACACGCAATAAGGAATTCGTTTTAGTAGGCTAAGCAATTAAACCGTGTCGTTGTTCAATACGTTTTGTTTTTAGTTTAAAACAGCTTTGTATGTTTATTTTGAAGTCTTGTATGATCTAAATAGTGATCTCTCCATGACAGTTTACAGTATCTGAGAGTAATTTTTGGACGGCAAAACAACTTTTTTATAAGAACAATGTATTTAAGAATAATAGGGTTCATAATCTCTTAAGTTTAGGAATAATTTTTAAATAATGCAAGGCTCAAGTTTCATCATGACTTAGAATTTTTATGTACTGAAATTATAGTACTGTTTGGAGATTATTGATTTTGAAACTATCGATATACAATATTTATTTCTGTTCCACTTTTGTTTTGCTTTATGATGAAGTAAGACATCAACGATGATTCGAATATATTCCTTTCATTTTCAGACGAGGTTACACCTTTAACACTTGAGAATGACTTAAGAATAATCTTAGGCTCAAAACCAGAAAAATTTTAAGAGTATTGAGGCTCAAAAAAGAGCTAGGAATTTCAAGAGAAGAGCTTCGACGAGAAGCACGTCAGAGAGAGAGTTTCTTTCCTCTTTATTCAATTCGACATTCCATTAGTTTGACTTAGCATAAAATTAGGAGGTAGCCGATGTTACATAGACATAACTGATGTTAAGACACAACCAAAATGACAGAAATACAAACGTTTCGAGACATCTTGTCTTATCCTCAGCTAATATAAAAATGGCAATAGGANAAGTTTTATAGATATAAATTTTGTGGAAAACAACAAGTGGGAAATCAAGAAAAGTAAACCCGTGAGTTAAGAGGAAAGAAACTCTTTCTGACATGTTTCTCGTCGTGGATCTTCTCTTGAAATTTATAATTCAGCTGCGATTTCCAAGGAGCTAGGCATTTTTATGAAGGTGTTTGTGTTGCATGTTAAGCATTTGGACGTAACTTTTTCGGACATGTAAACAGGTTCTATTAGAGAATTATGTGATGTATGCGTATCCCGTTATTTTCGGACACCAAGTTTTAGCGATGTAGGATTTCATTCAAAAATTAAANACCGTCCAAAAATGTTTTAAGTCAGTACAGTGTTAATGTCTTTAATGACTTCCTTCGTTGATTCAATTTGCACTTAATTTGAGGAAACCAAAAGTTCCCGGATCATCGCTTCTCAACCCAACACGTTATTTTAAGTATTTGAAATTTGTTCTACTCAAGTCATCAATTCCAAGGTTTTTTCTTGCTTACTTATTGGTTAGTTCCTTTGTTCTGTTCTCCTGGGCGTGTTTGCATAATTAGCTGTTTTTAATCTACTGTAGTCACGTTACACTTTGAACAGCGTCAGCTGATCAGATTTTGCGTTGATATTGTTTGCGCACTTCAACTTTTCTGTGTATTATTGTGCTCAGTGTTTTTATTAGCTTTGCATTAATCACCCATTTACCAGCTCTTATTTTCCAAGGATTATGTGAAAGGGTTTACTTTTGGGCTATAATCAAGGGACAACAGATAATGATAATAAGATTATTAAACAAGAGTTCTGAAGTTAAAATGTTCTCAAGAATTGTCAAGAATTCTTGTGCTTAAAACAGTGTCAATGTGCGCAAAGCAAAGTCCAAGTCCTTTCCCGCATAGGGCGGCGCCTATCTCCGTTTCTATAGGCCTAGGCCATGCGTCTGCGAATGTAGTAAAAGCTATAGCGGGGGGCTGGCCCACTGGTAGCTCCACGAGTTTAACTTTCCCACTCCATTCTAATATGTCGAGCGCCAGACGAGAAGGCAGTGAGTACCATTTTTAAAGTCTTTGGTATGACTCAGCCAGGGCTCGAACCCACGGCCTACCGGTTGTGAGGCAGACGCTCTACCACTGGGCCATCACTCCGGTATGTGTGCAAGGCATGTGCTGTATATAAGAACCTTGTTAAGAATACCAACCCATTACTTAAGAATCTATCCACTTTTATGCTGGTTTCTACTGTATATGTAGCTATCAAATGCCAACTGATGATCAATCACCAATGACTATCCAGTCATAAGGATTGAGCAAATACGGCCATTTAGTTTCGTACTTTATATTTAACTTTACCACAGCACGAAAAAGCGGCAAAATTCTTTTCACATACTAAAAGCTTTTTTCGTCTGACACTCATTAGAGTATGAAAACGTCGGATAATGACCTAAAGGTTAACCGAAATATATATCCAGATGCAGTTAATGTGCTAGGATGCGTCTAATTGGCCCCAAGTGTGACACATTAACTGCATCTGGATATATGTTTCGGTTAACCTTTAAGTCATTATCCGACGTTTTCATACTCTGATGAGTGTCGGAAGAAAAAAGCTTTTAAGTATGTCAAAATAATGTTGCCGCTTTTTCGTGCTGTGGTAAAGTTCTGTAGTATCGACAGACTATTTACATTTTACTGATTGATTTTGTAACTATTTGCCCATTTAGAGTAGACTTATGTCCCTTTGGCGATAGCATTGTGCCACGTTTGAAAATAAAAATCATTTTGGATGAAGTAGTAAAGTTTTTAGACTTCATTATTAAAAAGATTTATTTTACCCTCACTGGATTGCCAAAAGCTTTCCACGTTTTTTTATAAGAAAAAAGTTAATAAGAAAATGAGGCTCAAATCGCCAAAATCTTAAGAAAATCGTAAGAAAATCACGAGGCTCAATTTCCATAATGAAGTGTTTTTATAGGCCAAAAATCGGTATTTCGTCGTTATTGCATTCAAAATGTTAAAGATTGAAAAATCAAATTCAAGTATACAATATCAATAACGAAAGTGTAAACCATTTTAGCTAGTTTATTTCAGTAAAAGTTAAGAAAAATTTAAGAAAATCTGAGGCTCAATTTCGGGAGGAGTTAAGAAAATTGAGGCTCAGGTGAAATAAT
>OLMO02000257.1:19390007-19403855 GCA_900291935.2 Cassiopea xamachana | reverse complement strand
TCGCCTGAAAATTAAGGAAAAATTCCAGCCTTTGTTAATTTGCTAGTCATTATAAAAAAGCCAGAACAGAACAACTCAATTACTTTGTGTCTACATCATAAACTTAATCTAAATGGAGCTCGATTGAAGTAAAAACCCAGCCCTTGATGAAGCTTAAGCCTTGCATCATTTTAAAGTTTTGTTAAGGATACCGAGGACTCCCCAAATTGTTAAAATCTATTGTTTACCTTTTGAAGTAAAAAACCAACCATTGGCCGGGAAATCTATGGCCATGCGCGAGCAATGCACTATCCCACTGCACTGCCCACAATCAGGGAAACTGAAAAGAAGTCTTCTTTGCATGCTCTTAGATTCCCCCAGGAGAAATCCCTCTAGCTCATGAACTTCAGGGATGTTTATTTCCAACAATTTACTGTTAAAGTTCAACGAATTTGACCCTTGCTGCGCTTGCAGACTATATTCTTATAAAAAAATGTTTAAGACATAGGCCTAGTGTTTTGGTAGTTACAAGAACCATGCGTGCACTCTCTTTTCATAAGAATGCCTACTTTTGCTGAGCCTCAATATTCCAGGGATTGTCAGGGACGCCGGAGCGTATTTTTGAGTGAGGGAGCTGGGAACGAGCGTTAAGTGCATAGTGGACGTGGTAGTAGGGAATAGGGGCGGAGCTCCTTAAAATATTTATAAATACGCCCTTAAATTGCAAGAACACCCCCTTTTCGATCATCAAAACATATCTTAGGATAGGCTTCCTATTGTATGAGGTCATACACTAGCAAGAAAGTGGGGAGCTGCAGTCCCCCCAGCCCCCCGGCTCCTGGGTGCCTGTTTGTTGGCTTTGAGCGTTACAGCTTTGGACTATTCTTAAATCATTTTCAAATGCCAAATATCATTCTTAAACTCAGTCGATTCTGAGCCTTTGTATTCTTGTAAACTTTATTCATGTAAAAAGAGAGTGTATCACACATACCTGTGTTAGAAAACGCCCCTCATCTCTCAAATGGATTTCTTTTTGGAAAACTTTTGGTAAACATGTAGCATGTAGTACTATCTACAGGTAATAGGCAAATTCAATTTTAGCTAGTACTTCAGTTATGGTGTTTTTGTATTTATTTGTATAGAAATTTTGTGTGTTTAAATTACTTTATTCAATAGGTTGGGTGCTACATATTTCCAAACGAGAGCCAAGATGGCTATATTTAGCTGTGCCGAATACCCATTTCTACCCATGAATCGGGGACTTTTCAGCTTTTGTTCACTCTTTTCTGTTTGGCCTGAAGTAGTGAAAGCGAAATCAGAAATTTGGAGTGATTTGCATTTTCTGGATTGTTGATGTAGTCTTCTCTTTCCAGGAACACTTGGAACATTCCTTTGATTGCAGACTGCGAGCCTTGATAATCTAGGTTTGACCGCTTTCTGTATCATTTTTCATCGCTTTGAATTAAAAAAAGAATCCAGTTCTAGGAATTGAATTAACAAAGGAATCAATTTTTAGGAAAAGGTTTGATTGCATCTTTCACTGAAGTGTGTTTACATCATAACTGTACCCAGAATAGCTGAAATTCCACACACAATAAGGAAGTTAAATGCACACAGAATTAGCACATTGCAACTTAACGTTTGTTTCATGTAAAGGAAAATTATCGAGGTTTTCGTTCTCTGTTAGGTGGAGATAACTTTCTCACCTCACAAGATTTTTGGCCCAGAAATAGCGTTAGTGACGTATTCTTCTGTATCTCTTCGGTTGTGTTGTACTATTGAGCTACCGTCTGGACAAGTTTTTGTTTTCCAAACGTATGATACTACAAAGCAGTGGTTCTCAAGGGAGGCGGTAGCGCCCCCTTGGGGGCGAATTTGAGATCTAGCGGCGCTGGGGAGCTTACAGTCATATTATAAAGTCAATGCATTATGAAGGTTGCTATTTGAGCTTCCATGGCAATTTTGTGCGTTTTATTATGGAGAAAGATGAAAAAAAAGAAAAAGATTAAAATTCTGTAAATTGTCACATGAGCAAGTTACCAATCAAGCGTATACTCAGCTCTGGAAAAGAGCAGAAATTTTATCAATGAGTTTCCGACTTCGTACCTTGTCAAGAGAACAGGGCATTTTAAACGTAGAAACTCAAGAAGAAAATGCCCCCTACTCTTCAGCATTGCCTCCGCAATTATCCTTGTTAATACAAGTCCAATAAGTTAATACATATAGTAGAACCACATAATCACTTTTGATTACATCAACCATGGTTCAAATTGTGATGGTATTTGGTAGATATAAAGTATGTGGATGCCTTCTAAGCCAAATTGAAGGATGATTTTATAAAACAGATGCAACAGTATTGTCGAAGGTTCTTATTGCTTGTGGCAAATGTGACCAAGAGATGAATTAAAAGCCAAAGTAAAAAACACTGTGTCAACAATTTTCCTTGGGCCAATTCCCTTAGACCTCCATTGTTGATTAATATGGCTTTCATGGACATACATTTCAAAATATGCTCGTTTAATGGCTTAATGGCTCTCTTGGATGAAAAGGTGTTGTAAATTGGGCGAGCATGGGATAAGAAAAGGACTAGATGTGAAATTTATTCTAATTAATCAATCAAATGGAAGCTATTTACATTATTCTAAGATCGATTATATCAAGTTCTACTCTGCTCAACTCAATTCTCAATTCCAATACAAATCTAATTCCTACTAGCATATGCAACGCATGCATATTAAATAGCCGTAGATAATGGGAGCATAGGGAGAACTTGATATAATCGATCTTAGAATAATGTAAATAGCTTCCATTTGAATGATAAATTAGAGTAAAATTCACATCTAGTCCTTTTCTTATCCCATGCTCGCCCAATTCACAACAAAAGGTTCCCAACCCTTCTATAAAGCATTTTAATTTTAGTGTATCTAATGTAAATTGTCTGTTGCACTGCACTGGATTCCTTTTGATTCGTTACAAAGCTTATGTCCTTGGGTTCGTAAGTATGTCCTGTCACTTGTACCACCATAAACTCAAGGCTGATTAGCAACACTACCATAGCACACCAGAAGTTATCCGAAATAAGAGAGGAATAACATTTAAAGTAACTCTGGGTGCAGTGTTATAAAATGGGTGTGGCCTAATTGCAACCCCACTCCTGTAGTTTTGAAGATAGAGACATGATAATTTAGTCTTGTTGTGATGTAGAATTTTATCGTAGCAATGCAATGTGAAACATTGGAAGCAAGATCAATGCACTTTGAAAAGCAAGACTAATACTAAAGTTTTTGGGGGGGCTGGGCCCCCAAAATGAGCATGAATTTTGACAGGAGGGGCTCTGCCCCTTAGAAATCATCCTTGCCTAAAAGTGCCAAAAGATCCGAATGTTTGACATTTTAACACAATTTTAAGTGCTGATGAATGTGGATGGTGAAGTACTTTTTCCCCAACAATCCGATAGATTTTAGGACTGTTTGATACATTCGATCTGCATCGTACCGTGGAAAGTGATTTCTAGTTGGTGTAGCATGGCAACGAGATATTGGGCCATTTTCCCTCTTAGCTAACTCGCCTAGAACTCCACGCCCAGTATGGCATGAAGTGGCAGAATTCGACTTGGATTCTATCACTCTGTACCGTCGTTTTGTTGCGTATCTACGACAAATCCCCCGGTATGGCACGGCATGGCTTAGTGTACAATTTGTCAAAGAAATGGAGAGTAAATTCCAAGTATGTTTTTGAAATTCATGGAAATGGTGATGATTTCATATAATGTAAAAGCCTCCTGTGCATGGTAAAAGATAATTCTATTCCATATTCAAGGAGAAGTAACCGCAAGTCTCAACAAAGATATTTCCATGTTTTGAAAAAAACGCAGTACCTTATGGTGGCTTCTTTCTAATCTCTTGAATCCCTTTGTGGGAAGAACATAACGACATTTGCTAGTGATTGAATACCAGAGATAATCTCTATGTTGAATACTACTTAAATCTTTATATGTTGTGGCAAGCAAGAAAGCAGTTGATTTAAATTTGGAGTAAAGCCCGCATTCTGTATCTTCACTATTCCTTCATATACTACTTTAATCGAATTAGTTTTTGTGTTAAGTTAGTCCTTTATTATACATAATGCCTTGCTTATAGTTGTATATAAATCTGCAATTACTTTGCTTCTTTGTGCACTCACCTGCAAAGTTTGAACCGTAACGTTCAGGCCCGCCTGAAGGCCAAATCGCTTTAGAAATCTCGTATGAAATACCTTGATGAAAATCTTTGAAAAGTCTCTGAAAAATCTTAATGATCTTGGAAAATTTTTTAAACTTACAAATCAGCTCAAAGACTTTCAAAATTTCCAAAGAATCTTCAAGTTTACAAATGATCTTCTGAAAATCTGGTAAAACGCTGGAAATCTTTCAAAAAATAAAAGACTCTTTAAAACATACAAAAAATCCCAAAAAAGTTTTGAAAATCCAGAAATTTTTGAGACATAGAAACATGTAGACTCAATAAAGAAACGTTGGTAAAAAGTATCGTTGATTAGCCATTGAAAGATCATAGTGCAATGCTTAGGAATAATTTACCATTTACAAAATGCCTCTAATGTGAGGGAGGGAACCATAATTTGTTGCGACATTGTTTCACTGATGTGGGGGGCTATGCTATCGAGCTTTACGAGAGGGAGGAAATGTCTCACAAACGGTAATATTGATGTACTGTAACTACTGTAACTAGGGAATGACTCATTTTCGTTTGTCACCTCACTCTTACATTAACTTGGGTTTTGTTTTCCTGGGAATTTAAAATGGCTCAGGTGTTTGAAAATACTACGGATAACTTGAACCCCGATACCTCAAACATTCGCTATTTCGAGTCATTTTCATTACGCTTGCGGGCTATGTTCTCTTGATAAGTCAATTTTTGCAGACAAAAATGACTAAGTCTGTATCACACCAATATTTTTTCCATCAGCGTATCAAGCTGCCCTTTTCAAACTGTGACAAAGAGCTGTTCAATAATTACGTCACGCTTTGGGGTTTGGTGGTTCTGTAATAATGCTGATTTTATGTTCAAAGTAACGGGAGGAATATGCGCAGCGCAATGCTTCGCGCATATAGTAATTCGCCGTGTGCCATGCAATAAATGTTTATCTAAACT
This sequence comes from Cassiopea xamachana, assembly GCA_900291935.2. NCBI lineage: Eukaryota > Metazoa > Cnidaria > Scyphozoa > Rhizostomeae > Cassiopeidae > Cassiopea > Cassiopea xamachana. The sequence continues at coordinate 19,398,726 of OLMO02000257.1, read as the reverse complement.
CTATAGTTTGTTTGGTTATTTCTAGTTAAGAATGTAGTTAGGCCAAGGAGTATCCGGCAACATATTGCCATTCCGCATTTTACATAAGCTCTATTAGGATCCAAAGAACCCGTAATAATGACTGTGCATGATGCAGCATTCTATTCTATTGTTATAGGGATTAAGGATTATCTACCCTTGCGTCATATACGACAAGACTAGGCGTTCTAGAAAGAACTAGCATTACCGTTCTATTATAATTTATACTGAGTAACGATTACTCTAAGTCGGGCAAAAATGCTGACACATCCTGCATCAGTATTCATAGTATTTATATAAAACACCCCTAGTAGTTCAGAGTGAGTAGTGTGGTAAAAGTACATATGCGAGAGAGAGGAAACACATTTAAGTCATTTCTTTGTACCCATCCTGCCAACAAACAAACGCGATCTGGGAGTAGATCACAGTTCTATAACCTAACACCAAGTACCAAGGTGTTACGTAATTATTGAACAGTTCAGAACCTATGAAGTGCCATTCTTTCTAGGGACAAACCAACCTACTGATGCCTCAATCTTGTGTTGTCTTTATTCCGTTGTTGTTGTTGTTGCTGTTGTTGTTCTTTATGTGTACAGTCCATACAGGTACATCTGTCTGATAGCTTGAACCAACCGCTCCTTTTCCGGACAGCGTCTGCGATATAGATAATGCACAGTTTTGAAAATATTTACAATCATCAGAAAGTCGTGATTACAAACACTGTTCTGGGTCTAATCTAGCGTTGAGAACTTGGGCAAAATAGTTATGCGAAGAGAACACTTTTGGATTTAAAAGGGGCACTTCTGAGTCTGGAAGGGGGAACTTTTGGGCTTGTAAGTAGCATTTTTGTAGAATTTGCTAAATAAAGTGAGGGCATGGCCCTTCTAGTCCCCCGGTTCCTACATCCCCAAGTACATTCCTGACCTTCAAGTTGTCGAGAGCCTCGCTAGCTCTAACATTCGATCACTTGAATTATTTTCAATGGTCCCTCGAGGATTAGAGTTATTGGAAGATCCAAATGTATTCTTTTGGAATTTTTCAAAGTAAAAGTATAACCTCAAATTCGAGTTCTTTCTCATTGTAATTTGTCATCACATTTGATTCAAAGTGTTTTCTACTGCCTTCCTTTATGTACATCTCTCGGGCCCAGGGGGGATACTACCTACTTTTCTATACGGGTCCATGTGAGTCTCATAATTCTGAGACAATTAATATTGTCATATATTTTAGACAAAATCATATTTGGGGTCTGTGAATTGCAGCTTACGAAAGATTCAATATTGGGGTCTGAGAATTAAAGCTTGTGAAAAATTAGAAATTTGGAGTTTGAGAATTGAAGAAACGAAGTAGCAAAAGAAAACCAAATTCTGAAGTTTTGATACAATAAACATACTTGTGATATTCAATGAAATACTAAAACAGTGGTTGTAAAATCTCAGACCCCAAATATTGACATGGACCCCCGTATAGAAAAGTAGTGAGTAAATGCCCTGGGCTCTCCGGTATGATACTTTTATTATTGATGCTATTGATAAATGAATGAATGGGAACTTATTTCCAAGAAGGTGCTCTTTTCCAAGAATTATTGTAGACACTTGAAAAAATACAATGAAAACAGCACAGAAGCTCTAGCACCAGACATATAAGGATATGCTTGAACATTTGCATAATCAATTCTATTGCTTTTTGACGTTTCCAAACCTAAAATACTCTTCTACAGCATCTTTGTTCCTTTAACTTAACGTCACATCCTGTTGAGTTTCATTCTAGATTCATTACGTGCATGTGGTCACATGCCACGTGCTCCATCATCGAGAGCTGGCAGTTAGGACTTCTAGCATTCGCCTTCGAGAAGCTCCCGGTATAGTAATTAAGCACACTAATGTGAGTGGAAGAGGCCAAATTCTACTGTATTTAGGATTCTGCAAAGGCTATTAGTTATCATTAATTTACGTGAATAAGTGAATCCAAGTGTAGAATACATTAGGCTAGAGGAAATCACCGTCAGCCATTTTGAGCAATTTAGTAAACGTCAGGTAGCTCCTATTTGCCGCATCAAGATTAGGACTAATTGCGGGATATTTTCTGTGGGTAAGTTGTCTTGTATCTTGAGCTTAACTTACTTGTAGTGTATCATAAGCTATTTGTTGTTGAATAATTTGCTTAAATCGATTAAGTTCACTTCTTTCTAAATTTTTTTGAGAAAGATCTTAAATCAATTAATTTCACATCTTTCTAAAATTATTTGAAAAAGATCTTGAAATATTTTGGAATTATTGAAAAATAGTAGAGAATTGAAATTATTGTATGTAGGTGAACTTAACTGATTGAAGCGTATATTAACATTGCAAGTCATTATATTTATAGCTGTAGCAGGACATAGAAAGCAGTAGCGGTTTTTCAAGAAAAATCAGAGGGGGCAAAGGGGCTGACTTTGTCGATTAGTTTAGAAGAAACACTTTTACTCTACAAACACTTGGAAATAGTTATCGACTACACGAGTTTTTCATGAGAAGAGGTTTGCAAGAAACTTTAGGCTCCCGCAAAAACGTGATTTTCTCATTACTTTTGTCGAGAATTTGCGTACTCAATGACAACTGGGGGGCACTTTGCCCCCTTAGTATCCGCTACTGATGGAAAGCACTATGAAGCTTGGTTACTCTTAAAACACACAGAGATTGAGCTTCTATGCTGCAAGTAGACAGGTTGAGAGGCTATAAATCATGTATTTTCTTCTATTTTTATGTTTTTGTAGCGTTAAAGTTGCAGAACGCTGAGTTCTCAAGATGTCCCAAGCTCAGAATGGCTTTAAAGGTAATGGAGTAGTAAGCTCAAAGTACCAAGATAGGGTGACCATTGTTGGCACAAAGTCAGTCAATTATCTGCTTACCAAACTTAGAGATAAGGATACCTCTTCCAAAGATTTCATGATACATGGAGACAGGCTGATGCGTATATTGGCAGAGGAAGCTGTTGCAAGCTTGCCAAATATTGGTTATGGTGTTGTAGATACCCCATGCGGGAAAGCAGTTGGGCTTATAGAGAAGGATGAATTGAAATTATGTGTTGTTTCTATACCAAGATCTGGGGACATACTCCAAGAGGCAGTAAGACAGATAGTTCCTGGGGTGAGAATTGGCAAGATTTTAATTCAAAGAGATGAGAGTACACCAGACAAGAGGCCAGTTTTATACTATAAAAAGCTGCCAAAGGATATCTCGGGGTGTTTTGTCATCCTTGTTGACCCAATGCTTGCAACGGCAGGTAGTGCCAAAAGAGCTATAGCTGTTCTCATAGATGCTGGGGTCAAAGAAGATAACATCCTGTTCTTGAATCTTGTTTGCTGCCCAGAAGGCATTGACAATCTTTTTACAGCATATCCAAATCTCTCTGTGATAACTGGTGCAGTGGATTGCCACCTCAATGAGGAGATGTTTATAGTACCAGGACTTGGGGACTATGGGGATCGATATTATGGAACTGTGTAAACATATCACTCTGCTTTTCTACCAACACCAATAGTAACTGTTTAGGAGTATCAAAATTAGAGGTATTCAGTATGATTATGGACATAGACAGGGATGCTGGAATGTATTTTTGAGTGACGGGGTAGGGGGCCAGTGGCCAGCTCCTATTGGACATGGAAAAGTTGGAGCCCCTAAAATTTTTACAAGCTTGCCTTAGATTGCAGGAAAGCTCTTGTTTGAGTATCAAAGTACATCTTATCTTAGAAAGGATATGCCATCTATTGTATGACATTATACACTGACAAAACAGCCCCCCCCCAGCTCCAGTGTGCCTGGTAAGAGTGTTAGTTTTAATTTCCAGGCACCCAAGCAGTTTCAGTTCTTGATCTAGTATCTAGTCAAATTCAGAATTTTGCATATACCAGATTATTTTCAGTGTATACCACCATTTCAGTGGCAAAGCACGTTTTGGTTGAATGACTGAAACTAAGTGTACCAGATCACAACATACAGACCATTTACTGAATTTTTAGGGGTTGCTTATCAACTGTTGGATTTTTCAGACCCCCAGACTTTATGGAGACCCCAAATTTATTAAGCTTATTGTGTAAGCCACCTTCTTATCCTTTCTATGTATATTTTTGCAACTTCCTGCCCAGAAGACATTGGTGCAAGAGTATTAGTTCACATTTTGCATGGTTATTTGCATGAGTGATTGCTCTTAGATATTTGGAATTGCACATGCAATCTAAGATTTATGTATCCAAAATACATATTTTCTTGTTGCTTAAGCATGTCAAATATCTAATTTAAGATAAAACAATTTGAGGTGACTGTCACTAATGTTGCTTTTGCAACAATGAAGTTCCTATTTGACATTTGTGATGGCATGGTTGACAGTGATGTTGGCATGGGAAATTTTTTGCTTGTGCTGGGGATTTTGCATGTGTGTGGACATACACACGTGCAATCACACGTATCTCCAGCCATGGACTGATTAGCCCCTACTAAGTAAGCATTGAAAGGCTATCTGGTTTCCTATCTATCAAGACCCCCTGCTATCAGGTGCATGAGAGTCTCAGAGTGGCTTATAAACTTTGCTTTTGCTATGGTATTCAGGAAGTCAATTTGTAATGAAATGCTGGTCATTGTAGAGCATAGCAAATGTTTGGTATATTTGATTTAGTAAGACTTAAAAAAGTATTCCAGCATGAGTAAGGACTTTCTCTTCCCCCATTTCTTGAGAAATGTATCAGCAGAAATATGCCAACAAACTTTCATTATTTCTTTTCAACTATAAAAGGTGTATTTCTACAATGTTACATTCACTAGATATGTCACTCATAAACATTAGAGTTTTTATGGTTAATGTATGATTTATAGCTAATACCACATCTGTGTTTTCTGTTTTAACATTTATTCGTAATGGAGTAATGGAGAAGGAAAGAACAATCATTTGAAGGTGTTCTATGTAGCGAGTGTTAGAAGATCTTGATGAAGACAAGCATGTAGCTGGAGGATATGCCCTGAGGGGGGGACAAAGCCTACCTGTACAAGCACTTTGGAAGGGTAGAAGCCTTATTTTCTTATGCAAATCTCCGGGTTAATAATTCTGTTGGGGGCAAAACCATGCAAAAATTTTCATTTGGGGGCACTGCCCCCTCTCTCTCCCATTGATGGTGCCATGTGGGACTGGGGGGACTTGTCCCTCCACTTCTCACCAAGATCAATTGTCTAATTTGACCAAATTTGATAAGAAAATGTTAGAGGGGTGAGGGACCTCTAGCCAGAGTTTGAAATGGGTGCATAACAATTTTAGGGCATGGCATCCAAAATCCCCCAAGTCTGCAATGGCTGGTGCCACCCCAGCTTTCCCCTGCAGGTATGTGCCAGAATGAAGATATTTCTCTATCAAAACTTGCACCAGTTTTGAAAAGTGCAAGGGCTTTTATGTACAGACTTGTAGAGATTTTAGCTCAGAAGCTATAGAATAAAGCATATTGCAACAATGAGTCAAAGCCAACCTATTAGAGAAATGCAGTTAAGTGGAACATTTCATTCGTTGCAAGTCATTTCACAGTACCTGACTTTTCTATAATATGGTCCTCAAGATTTCAAAACCACTGTTAACTGTATTATATGTTTTTTCAACTTAATGCATTTAGCTAAGGGGGGAGGGTAGCCCTCCAGCAAAGCTACTGGTTTCCAAGGACCCCTGCCTTAAAATAGAATAAATATGAAGTCATCCAACAAAATAAACTTTAAGCCTATATACTTCGCCTAAAAGCGTATGGGGTCAAAAGGGGGTGCTCTTGTATCTGCAAGAACTCAAAGATTCTGGTCCAATGGCATCTTTCCAGATTGCACCCCAGAACCCCCAATGCCATGAAACAAATGGAATCGCACGATTTTCGGAGAGGAGATGGTCACTTAGAAAAATGTACTGAAAGATGCTGACCATTTGATGTCCAGTAATACCGTAGTTGGGAAGGATCGCAACAACAGACCAGAGCTATGTTCCTCATCTGCTTTTGCCAGGAGCATAACGATTCAACTGTCCCAAAACCAGTGACATCTTTTGATGGCCCTTGATTGCATGGACTGCTTTAAAGTGCTAAATAGACGGGGGTCCTAATAAGCACGTGGTTGAAAAGATTCCCGAATTGTAATAAACGTGGGGGTCCAAATAAACGATGGGTTCGGAATTTAAAAAGCAGCTTACAATGATTATGACGCGACGGAAAAAACAAAAACATGCTGTCATAAACCAGGATGCATTCCATTTACTACGCCATGGAGCGGAAGAGTTTTCCATTGAGCATGTTTCAAATAGGCAAAATTCTCATATGTAATACCATGTATGTACCTATGAAAAGGTGAAAAGTATTGGGGAAATAATCTGAAAACTTGTAGCAGAGAGAGGGAAAAGAGGCCTGGAGGCGAAGTCCCAACATTTTTTTTTGCTGGCCACGCCTTTCAGATTCTTAGAAACCGTAGGAAACACCTTATGGGTATATATCCAGTGTTGTGCCGCGCCGCTATTCTGTCAACGATACGCCAACGCATTCATAAATTCACATATCCACAGGATTTTCTGTGACAGATAACCGAGACATGGGGGGGACATGGGGGGGTATTCCTTCCTACGCAAAGGTATTTTTCCTAGCTCAAGCCAGACATATTCGGGCCTATCTACAAGGAAAATACAGAGTTCGTAAAAAAACTGTTTCTCTAACATTAACAAATGAGAGGTCGCAGAGTTGGTCATCTAAATCATCCCTCTTGCAAGCACGGCGCCACTGGGGGGCCACAGCCCTCATTTTTTGTCAACGAGGGACATCGAGAAGACTAATGTTCTAAGGATAAAAATTTTATTGCATTCCCAGCCCCCCACTTTTTATCCAGCCCCCTACTTTTTATTTAGTAGCGCCGTGCCTGTCTTAAGTATATTTGAACAATCTATTATTCTTTATCTAATCAACGCCACAATTTACATTCAGATTTTCACATCTCTTCGGCAAGACTATCTTGTGGTGCACACCTTCGTCACATACACCACATGACTTAGCGACAAGCAGTGTTTGTACGTTGACACTAGGAGCATTTTCAACGCCCTTGACGACGTCATTGGCAAAGAATGCAGTAATGCACCGTTAAAACTGTTGACGGGCTCAGCCCCAACTGTAAATAGATACATTATCATTATTCTTATTATTTTATGCTTATTTTACTTATTTTTGTACAGACAAGCCAATAGTACACTGCCTGTAATTAGCGAGGTGTATCATTATACCTTTTATTATATTATGAAATACGATATCATTAAAGCCTCCCCCCCCAGTTGAATGATAACTGCTTTAGAAATATGTCTTCAACTGCTTTGCTCCAAGTATAAACTATTCCTATGACCATACTTTAGCCCCTTGTCGGAAAAGAGACCCCCGTCAGAGAAATCCTGGTGCCAACTGTAGGTGACTTGTAGACATTTCTATCGTGTCTCCTTTCGTCTCTGCTTAGCAGCAACAACAACAAATAGGCCCTGCGGAATCTGCCAGCACAAAAGGATCCTAGGAAAGCTGAAGAGACATTCATTGTGGTAACTGTTTCCTATTATTCATAGTTTTATTTAGGAAGTGTTTGGAGAATTAGATTGAAGACAAAAGAGTTAGTATTTTCCTTTGATGGCAGTTCCAGCTAATTTCAGTTAAGACATCTGGTTAGCTAATGTGTTTCGATACTGGGTCATTCCATGTCAAATCATCCAGACCATGACACCCGAGATCTCAGAATTTGTTCAAATTTATACCGCTTGTAGGTGTTGTTGAGATATGATAAAAATGAAAATTTGGAGGTCTTATTCATTACCTTTCTCGAGTTATGGCATTTTTAAGTTTCACCCAAATCACCACATCACATGCCAAAAAATCTGCCATTTTGAATTTACATTTTCGTCCTTAGTTTTCTACCAAGATAATATTTTCATTTAAAAAGTTGCACAGATATATATTTTACATTGGTAAACATAGAAATTAACTTCATTACTCCTCAAAGCTAATCAATTTTACGATATTCAATGCTTATTCGTATGTAGCCAGTAGCATGACAGAGACACTCAGGACCCTTACAAATTCAGTAAGAATGGGTCCCGATCTTAATTGCCACTCCATATAATGCACAAAACTTGCTTCTTGGAGGCTCTGAAGGAGCCCTTTGAGGACCTAAAAGGTTTGAGGACACTTAGGAGCTCTCCTTACCCCAACCTGCATAAGTTATGCCACTGTATGTAGAGTTGATAGTCATGTCCTTGCTGCTTTTTCTCCCTAATATCTCCACCAAATACCTAATCACTATTGAGCAGTACCTTGTGGAGAGATTATCTTCTAGTGGAGTGCTTTCACAGTTAAGAGAAACGGTGCTCCCTTCAACCATAAAATGGCACTCTCTCAGACCTCAAGGAATACAAAATATTGTGTTGCAGCTTTGGCTTTTCTTGCAAAGTTATCTCATGTGAGCAAGCATAGAGTCATGGTTCAAAGTATTTCTTTCCTTGATACCTTGAATAAATAAATAAGTTCTTACCTCCATAAGTGTAAGAGAAGGGGTTGCAGGGGGCTGCAGCCATCCACAGTTGGGGAGAAATCTGCTACGTTCAAGAAATTGTCCTGAAAGAACAATAAGAAATACAGGGAATTTTTCTGACTGCTCTCCAGGTTGCCTTTCTGACTGCTCTCCAA
>OLMO02000257.1:19305403-19345181 GCA_900291935.2 Cassiopea xamachana | reverse complement strand
CAAATAAATAGTGATTGAACATTTAAACAGTTAAATTCTTTACCATCTTCCTACAATACTTCGATATTTTACAGATCAAAGGAATATGATGGGTCGTCAACTACGGGGACAAGAAATGGACTTCTAGGGGCAAATTCCCCCGTAGTTAGAATCTTTAAGGAAATTTCCTTATTGTAGGGGAATATAGCAATTTGGAAGGAAAAAGAAAGAAATGAAAATTGTAAGAAAATAAGGAGATTTTGAAATGAGTAAGGAATTCACAAGAAATGCAAGAAATAACTTGATACTTTTAAAATTTCACGTTCTAGTTGATTTCCGTGCTTTATGAATGATTGTATCGGCACCAGAACATTTCTGATGGGGAATGGCTCTTCCGACAGAGGAGCTAAGATAAGCTGTGCCCGTACTACGCAAACTAGCCCCAGGCTTAGCCTAATTTTTCAAAAAGTTGGGCCATGGCGCATGCTAGTGTTGACGTAAAAAACCTGGGCTAGGCTTAGGCCGAGCCTCGATTTGTATAGTGTGGGGAGAAACTTAGGCCGCACCCCAACTGGGGGCAGGAAGGGCAGCTGCCCCTCTGCCCTCTTCCGCAGGGGGCAAGAAGTGTACTTCATACCAAATTCTTTCTCTTCAAATTCATGTCCATTTCCATCTCTCCTATTTAGAGAAGGTACATTTGTTCCGATATTTTAGATAGTTTTCCTTCTAGAAGAGAATTAGAGGACTAAAATCTAAACCTATTGAGGCACATTCATGCACATAGATGTGCCATCGGTAGAAGCCCTGCCCCCTTGCCTAAGGTACGTGAAGGCACCCCTGGGTATAGGTGAAGCAAATTTTTAAAATGAAAAGTAAAAGGTTCAAAAAAAGTATAGCGTTTCACAACTTTGCTTTCGTTGCACAATTATAAGCAAAATCATCAATTGATTAAACGTGTCTGGTTTTTCTACGTTCGACTTTGGGGCCATTTTACTTTTGCAGTAGGTAGCTTAACGGTGAAAAACAACCAGGGGTGCACAAACGTGTCTGGTTTTTCTACGTTCGACTTTGGGGCCATTTTACTTTTGTATTGTTTTGAATGAATTACACACTATGTAATGTGACCATTTCACCAAACTTGGCATCAATTAATTTTATTCGAGAAAAGACAGAATACTCTTTGAAGCATTTGCCATTCGCCCTTCATCATCGTAGCAGTTCCCCTTTCCCTATGCACTCATGTCGTTATTTGTGGAAGATGGTAATAGTTGACAGTAGTTTAGTGCAAAACATTTAACAAGGACAGTGGCGCATTTGGCCCAACATGGACACATTGGGCACGTGGCCAGGGACCCCCTAGAATTCTTGAAGTTTATTGGTGGTAAGTTGCAAAGATCGTTTTTTTCTGGGTTGCCGCAACCCAGAAAAAAACGATCTCAGTCAATTTGGCATATGGAGAGTGGGTGTGCTGCTCCCTGATGGGGAATAGAACACTTCTACCTTTGTACTTGAGTGTACAAAGTAAAATTTCTACGTGTGCAGTTTGCAAAATCTTCAAATTTTTAATAGCGGTACACACTTTGAATTTTGACCATCTGACATCTTGTCTCCTCTACAGAGTAGTTAAGAAGCATAAATTGGAACTTTGTGCTGCCCATCTAATAATAAGCATCTCCTACCTCGTAAAGAGGCATTTTCCAATGTTGTAGATAGCACATCTCCTTCTTGCAAAGAGGCATTTCCCAAGCGTAATTCAAACTTTTTCTGGAGCAAGCCCCAGGCCCCAATTCCCATGTAAGCTATAAAGAGATTGTTGTAGCACATAATTCTTAATCTATGGGCGCAGAAAAAAATTGGCGATAGACAGTTTCCGACTCTCAGGTTTGACTTCTACATCTTTGCACACGTGACACAATCAATTTTGGTACTTCAATTACTTTGGTATATCTCAAAGGGCCCAAACGACATTGTGCCCAGGGCCCCAATAGAAGTAAATGTGGCCCTGAACATGGAGGCTCAAAGCAGGGTGCGTGAGACTACGCAATGTAGACTCCTTCAATGTCATTCAAAGTTATTTCCAGGTATAATTATGAGCAGATTAGAAAGACTGCAGGAATATTTCCAAGAAGTTTCGCATTCAAGTGGGGCTTGCGCCCCCTAAGCCTCCCATGGTTTTAGCAATGGGGCGAAGCCCCAACTCCCTAGGACTACAAAACTGCTTGTTGGGGCATATTCAGTCGGAGGTATCCCTCAGTCCAAAGACAAAAAGTGGGGGGGGGGCAGTGGCGTAAAAGAAACACTCGGGGCCCTTAGGAATTCAGTCAGATTGGGGCTCCCATCTTATTCTGACCCCAAATACTACAAAGGACTAATGCCTTGAAAGTCTTTGAGAGGCCCCCTCCAGTGCCGCAAAAGCTTGGGGCCTTTTGGAGTTGTCCTAACCCAAACCTACATCAGTTACCCCAATGTTGGGGCACAGGAGCAATTTACATACAGATTTGTTGAAAGTGGGGGCACGTGGCTCTGCCACCCCCCCCCCCAGTTTAGTTTGTTGTAAACTGAGAGGATTTATAAAATACATTTCTTCTTTCTGATGTCGCTTCATCTTATTGAATTACCCAATCATGAAGAGGGTAATTTTTAATCAACCAATCAAATCACGGGATTCCATCTGTGATCCATTTTGAGATTATTTGAGTAACAGAGGAGCCATCAGGTGTAGCTCATCGTTGACTGGAAGTACAGGCACACGGCCATTTGCCAGGAATTGATTGTCCAGAAGTTAAAGAAAGGCCACTGGAAATAGTGCAGAAAGGTATTGCCTAATGCATATATTTTTTCGGAGTAATTTTTCACGTATCTTTTTGCATGTACTTGAGAGAGTTCTGCGAGGTGCGCTGGAGTTGCCATCCATGCCTCGTGCATGGATCTACCCCTCAAAANATTATTGAAAATATTTATCTGTAGCGCACCCAGTTGATGTCATGGGCACAGCTGTACCAAGATTCCTTTTCGTTATAAAATGGCGGGTTTTTTTGATAATCTCAATCGCAGTGCGCTTTAAGGGAGCAACAGACCTTGGAGTGGTACTTTGTCAACAAGAAGCTTTGGCGCCATTTTATTGTTATGAAGAATAATTGCAGTGGTCGTTTTTTGCCGTCTAGTAACTATAGGGGTATTTCATAGAATCTTATATCAGCAAGATCCAGCAGGTTGTATTACATTCTTGCGATATTGTTGGAAAATAAACCTAGTATCATGTCAGTTTGTGTACACAAGGGACACTTTCACAATGCATCTGGCCACGAAACTGCATACGCTTTATCAATATTGTCCAACAATTGAAAATATTTTACTTATCTATGGGTGCTACTATCCTGTGTTCATTTAAACTGGTTAAAAAAGAAAACAACAAAAATTCCCAAGAATATAGTATCATAAGACTTCTAATCAATGATTTTTTCCAACTTTTGGTAAGACTTTCTGGTAAGAATCTCTGATTTAGTTAGAAAATGAACCAGACTGCAAAGTATGGCATCTGCACACCCAAGATACTTTTTTTACAAGTCACTTACACACTTTTAACATAAGCGTGGCTGATTAAACAATAGGTGTGGCAGGATATCCATGTTGGTTATTTAATGTACAACTCTATTATACCTTATTCAAGGTTCACTCTGAAAGTGAGTAGATTTCAAGTGCACAATTTGCAATTGCAAACCTGTAAGCAGTTTTTTGCCAAAGGTTCATATGGGTTTTGGAAAGTTATGGAATTTGATAATGTCGTTTTTCCAGGACTTGATAAATTTTGGAAAAGAGAAGTTTTTCAGAATGGCTAGGGCTATGTTTTGGATTTTTCTTTGGTGAAATTCTAAAATATACTAAAATGGATATTACTCAGTGTTGTTTTAAATACTGTATATTTTAGGTTGGTTAATTTTGCTATCTTTAATGTAAAAGGGCAATTCTTCACTTAAGCATCACAATTGTGGAGTTTTCAACTTTTTTGCTTATAGTGAGTCACTTTGGAACCCCATTAAGAGGTCTCACGGAGGCCCATGCACCCCATCATTTCCCCAGCCAGTAAGCCAATGACAGTTAAAATATTGTGACACAGCCTCAAAAACAGTATTTTCTAATTTTTTACCTTTTCTATTCATCATCATCTTCATTTAACGTCCCTTTTATTCCTTATGGAGTTGGACGGTCTCTTCCACTCTTTTCAATTGTGAATATTTTCCTCCCCAATGTTCCTTTCTCTCATATCCTGTTCCACACATCGCTTCCATGTCTTTTTTGGTCTTCCTCTTGGCCTAACTCCTTCCACTTCCATTTCTGCTGCTTTACTAAGTACGTGATCATTATCTCTCCTTCTCACATGACCATACCATCTCAGTCTATTCCTCTTCAGTACATCCATTATACCCTTGACTCCACATCTCCTCACTTCCTCGGTAGTCACTCTGTCTTCCCACTGCACATTTTTCAAAACCTGTAATTTCTGCTACACCATGTCTGTAATGTCCGTTGCACAAAACTTTTAATTTTGCACAAAAATGGAGTGCATAAGAAAGAAATGACCATTATTTTTCACAAATTTCACACATCCGTATTTCACATTCAGCTAAAATGATTGGATAGAATTAGAGATTAAGTTGAGTTGGCAGTTTGAAAAAGTGCACTAAAAGCTGAAGTGCTTACATTTTTTGGTCTGTTGCATGAATACTGTTGGCCACCTATGCAAGAATTAGCCAGGCAGCTGCTTTTCATACCATTACGTGAACTTCAAAATTTCAACTACCTTCACTCCCTAGTAATCATCTCTCAAATCCATCAGGTACTCACTCAGGTACTGATGGTGACAATGAGCTACCCAGTTTCCATAATTTTTCTTCTATTGGATGATGCAACAAAGTATGTCAAAGAAAAAGGAATATGTGTTAGGGAAACATCATGGAATTGTCAGGGAAATCCATCTTCCAGATGTGGCAGACACCCTGTAGTAAATACATTGGAGCCCTGACTTAGTGCTACTTGGTTGTCATACCCCCCTCATTATTGCAGCCACTTTAGTTTGGCCTGGAAAATGGCTATTCACAATTTTTTTATAAGAAACCACTTTATGAGCAACCTAGTACTAGACGGCCTAAAATTCAAGTAACTTTTTGAACTACAAGGAAAGCAATAAGAAACTTTAGACAACTAACACCTGGAAATTGTTACCTAACCATTGTGAATATGACATTGCTTTAGAATTTAACTCGTACTGACCCATCTTGTTTGTTATAGGACACATAGTTTGCTACATTCACATTCTGTGTATGCTTTCACAGCAATTTAGTTTGCTAAATTAAGAACCTTTAAAGAAACTTTTAGAACTAGACTGTGGCCAAAAGCAGTGATGTGCTGAGACACCTTCTTCTGGGGGGCTGTTCTGACCAATTGACCAACTATTGTTACTAACTTGTTACTAAAAAACAGGTCACAGAAAATACTATGGCCAACCCTCTTGCTGCCTGCCTGGCTAACTTTTGACCAACTTTCTTGCAAATTTGAAAATATTGGGGGCCAAAAGTTAAGAAACTTTTAGTGCTAGGTCTTGAGCTGTGTATCTTATTAAAATATGTGTGCATAGTCTTACAGAAGAATTCCATTAATGTGACCTCCCATTGATAAGGCTCATTAATCTGTGCAAGTGGCGAGTGCCACTCGCAAGCACAGAATCCCACACATCAAATTCCTGCAGGCACTTTTTGCCCAAATCTGTATATGGCCATCTTTTACATTCCATTTTTTCTGCAAGCACACTTTTCTCAGACTGCACTCATAGTGACAAAATAATTTTAATGAAGCCTGAAGGCCAATGACCTTTTGATCTGAGCAGCACGATCCTTTTTAATTTCACTCTGATAATATGGCCATTAGTTATTGGTATAATTGTACTAAGTCAATATCATCTCATTTGCATTTTAAAAGAACTTTTTATGATAAAAATAGCTTGATTTTCTCATTCCTGCTTGTTTTTGGAAATAGAATTTTCTTAAAAAAAATTTACATGAATTTTGAAGATGCATTGTAGGAGCTATGGAGAATTAACCATCTCCATTTTTGGAATTTTGATAAGCCTATAAGCATACTTTAACTTGGCAAAAGATTGAGTTGTTATATGCTTGGCATAAAAAGTTATTAGCATTTGTCTTCGCATGTGATGAAAAATTGAAAACTCATACATCCAACTTTGAGTCAAAATTTGAATATTTTCCACATGTAACTCAGTGATTTTGATACCATTTTTGGATTCCTCACCCTAAGAAATAATCAACTTGAAATGATTGGCTCAATCCCTCAATTGGATCAATAGTTATTATCAAAAGAATGACAGAGTATGAAATTTTGGTGGTGGTGCTGCTGAGGAAAAATGCCAAAAAGGGTCTGGGACCAAGTATCAATATCTCAATAATGGCTTGGAATTTTGAAGTGAAATTTGACACTCAACCTTATTTCGGAAGTAGAAACTCATGTGCCAAAAATCAGCCAATTCTGAGGGGGTGGTGACATGAACATTTCATTTGGCAAGGAATGACCCTGAAATATTTTTCTGACAATAGTAGTATACTTTGTGTTAGGTTCAAAGCCTTCTCACAGGTCAATAAAAGTCTCCAGAGTTCAAAAAGGCCAATCTTCCTTGGCTGAGAATTATTTATGAAGCACCATGATCCCTTTTCCATGCTTTTTGCTTACTAGTGCCAGTGTCAGGCCTCATTGAAATTATTTTGTGCCTGCAAATGCAAATCTGAGAAAATGTACCTGCAGAAGAAACAGAATGGAATAGATAGCCAGATGCATATTGGATGAAAGGTGCTTGCTGAAATTTGAAGTGTAATGTGGCTGTGAGAGGTACTTGGCCCTTGTGCAGATTACTGAGCTCTGGCCAGTGTTGCTCCATTTCACTTTTTGTGAAATGGTGATTTAGCATGTTTTTTGGATTTTATCTACATTTCTTGATGTCTACTAAAGAAAACGGGTGCTTACAAATTTGATGTTATTTTCTACTCCTTTAACTCCAGGATTTGACCCTACCAAGACCACTCCATTAGTACAGCTACTGTATTTTCTCAAATAGAAGCTGCAGCTTTTGTTAGTTCTTTTTTTGTAAAATTGTGGCTTCTATTTGAGCACAGCTTGTATTCAAGGGCAGCTTTTATTCACTTTTTCAGTCATTGCAGTGCATTTGTTAATCCACTACATTGCATTCAAATTTGCGTAAAACTGCGTACGTAAAGTGTTTGAAATTGAAAGTTTTTAGTTTTTGACACTTTTTGGTGTTGTCACAATGCCAGAAACTGGCAAAATAAAGTGTTAAGAAAGTGTTGAGGATGGCTGATCCATTATTGTTCCTAAGCCGGATTCTCTTTGAGGGCAGTTTTAAATATTTTTTGTTAAAAACTGCAGCTTTTATTTGAGGGCAGCTTCTATTGGAGTATGACTTCTATTCAAAAAAATATGGTAATTTGGTGGCCAGTTGGTAACCATATTAGCAGGGCTTCACTGTAAGTCAATTAAAGTTAAGGTAAACACTCATCTCATCGAATGATATCTTGCATCCCTAGTGGGTATGAGAACCCATTGTTAGGAACATCTGGTGTAGAGTGAGGCTTTATTTCCCTGATCAGCCTAAAGCAAGATGTTTTTAAATGATAGTAAAATAATATCTAGAAGTTAGAGCAGAAAAATTAGAAGTACTTTTGAACCACTCTTAGAGCATGCTGAAACAAATCTATTTGATGGTACAAGTAATGTGTAATTGAAATGGGTAGATTATTGATGCTATATAATTTCTCTATATCTCAGAAAACATGAGTGATCAAGAGCAAGAACAGGAAACTACACCAACTGAAAATGGAGAAGCAGCCCCTGCTAAAAGGCCTCGTGGTCGTCCAAAGAAAGCAGAGGATCCTGATGCAAAGGTAGAGGCAAAAGATGACAATGTCCCAAAAAGGGGCCGTGGAAGACCCAGAAAATACCCACCTTCAGAGAAGAAGGTTCCTTCTGGCAGACCAAGAGGTAGACCAAAGGGATCAGGGAAAGTGAAAGATCCTGGAGATGTTCCTCTGGCTAGTGAAAAAGCAAAAAATAGTAGGAAGAGAGGTAGACCAGTAAAAATCCCAAGAGCAGATTCTTCTTAGCACGCCAGATTGACGGAGTTGTATGTTTTTCATATCAGGTGACAATGATCTGAAAACACATGTGTATAGTACCATGTAATTATTGCTGTATTATCCAAGATGATAGGAACATTACAGATACCTCTGATTAGATTAATAGTTGTATGATCAAAATATTTTACTCTGTTTTTATTAAATTTTTCCTATGAAAAGTTGCAAGTGGTAGCAACTTCCAAAGATCTCTCCTCATACCCATTCCCTAGAGCTTCTTTTAATGTGAATCTTTGGGCTTTTTTAAGGGAATTCCTATTATTTTTTGCCATATAGGATTCTTCCATGCTTTAAGGAGATGTTCTTTTTTAAATTTGACATTTGAGAATGGCAACTGCAGGTATATTATTTTGCCACCCCTCATTTGTATATTATTTACTAAAAATTCTGGATAATGTTTTTATTCAAAGAGGCTCTTCTACAATAGAAACCTATCTCTATCAATTTTCTGTGTTAGTCCATTAATTTTGCATTATTTTAGAGATACCCTCAAGTAAAGTTCTGCTTCATGCCTTGAAATGAGCAAAGATTTTAGGCACTTCATTGATCATGCTCCTCAATTCATTAAGGCACTTGATCAAGCTCATATACTGTTTTTTGCAGTAGTATTGAGATGTTCCCCTGGCCAGTGAAAAGCAAAAAATAGTAGGAAGAGAGGTAGACCAGTAAAAATTGTTGGTTGGGGTGTGAGGTTGTACCCCCTTGAGAACACGTTTAATGGCCCTTAAAGCAATATTTTAGAATATTCCTTGAGATCAAAAGGAACTCCATTGACAAATTGCTTATACAAAAGTAAATACATGAATTAGTGTGTTCGTTTTAGTGCTAGGACATCAAATTCATTGTATGAATTTTGTCCACCATATGCCTCCGTACAAAAGAACTTCTGATTTCATGTGAGAGGGGGAAAGGACACTTAATTATTGTTTTATAGATATTCATGGAGATTCAGGGAAAATCTTTCTCTTAACTGCATATCTTTGATATAGACAATTGATCGATTCTAGCAGCTTGAGTAATCTAGCCAGTAGGATGTGCAAGCAAATGTGGAAACGCTTGCACTCGATTGAATGCCTCTCATTTCAAGGCCTGATTCTGCTTTACTGTTGGTTTGTCTGGATTCTCAACACTCTCCTTCAGTCTAGTAGTTCATTTTGTTTAAAAGAGGAAGGGGTCAAAGTGTAGTAGAACTCTCTTGGATGGAGGAAAACACCAAGAATACAACTTCAGACTATCCAAGTCATGTTAATCAAATCCAATCCTGTAACACTATTCTCCCATGTCAAAGTATTCAAATGACCACTTGATCAGCTTTGGAAACCACATGGTTTTGAAGTTGAAGGAGATTGGTGCATTTGATTGAAGTATTACTGTGCATTTTTTCTGTAGTGCATGCTTAGAATATGTTACCTTTTTGGAGTGATTATTTTATGGGAAAGTATTTGTTGATTTAATTCTTTTGATTAATTTCTAATGCTAAATTCAAATGATTGCCTTTAGTTTTGTTGAAATTAATTTCATTTTAATCTTGGGTNTCTGACTAATTTTCTAGCTTAATTTTTATAGAAACAGAGTAGAAAAGATTCAGGTCTTTTCTTTGATTCAAATTTCTCTTAAGAATAGTGTTTACAAATGCTGAATGACTTCACATGTCAAAAGGCTCACTCAAATCACTGAGCATTTTGGAGGGACTTCTCCACATTAGCTTTCCCATATTTGTGCTGGTGTTGCGTTTAAGAGTTCGCCAGAATTCAGACAAGAATTCATTGACTGCTTTCTATTTATTCCCAAATAAGACTGATTTATGTTCTACACAATACGAGAGGTTCTGCACATGTCAATTAGTGCCCACTAGGGCCAGGGGTGTGATGATAACTAGGGAGTTAAAACAATCATGACACTGGTAAAAATGTTTGTTGCCAACTAATTTGAAAACATGGATCAGAAACTTTAGTTCAAGTATTTAGGCTGGGCTGAACAAGTGTTGCTTCAAGGTGTAGAAGAAAATCTTGGGGACACGTTCTTTCTATTGATAGGTAGGTCAAATTTTTTACTATTTGTTTGCATACCAAGGCTCATACGGATCCTGGAAGGTGATGGAAATTGAAAACGCTATTTTCCAGGACATAGAAAAATTTGAAAAGAGAAGATTTTCAAAATGGTCATGCAAAGTTTTGGATTTTTATTTGGAAAAATTCTAAAAAAATCCTATAGTGAATGTTAAACGCTCTGTATGTGATGTTTGTTCATTTTACTATTTATACTACGGAGCATAATCCACCAAAATGTTTTAAAACATATATCGTCCAAAATAGCGCTTTCCAATTACTTTGGGGTTTTAACGTGAATGGTTTTGGAAATTTGGTTATTTGGCTTTGTGAAGTGTTTTAAAGGAGTTTGTATGAACCCTGGTATAAATGTATGAAAGGGAATATCATTAGAATAAGCGTAGGGAGCTGCAGCTCCCACCAAGTTGTATAGAAATCCTTTTCACTCTGGCAAACTTTCTGAAAGAGCAATTGGAAATTCAGGCAGAAAGTTTACAGAACGTTTAAAGCCCCCCAAAAATTTGACGTCCTCCTATGCTCATGGTTATTGTAATATGGCCTGTTTCTGGATAAAATTGCTTTCTCTGTTAGTTTAGCACTACCAGACCTTCCAACTCGCACGGTTTGGCCGTTAGACTGACGGTTTTTGATCAAATCTCAGGGAGAAGCTTCGAAATCCCACAGTTTTCCTCCAGATGAGGAACTTCTAAAAAGGCAACAAAAGCCTACAACGATGGACAAATCTTATTATTAGTTTGTCATTCGCACTCTAGGACCTTACGTTTATTGGTTTTTTTTGTTTGAAATGTTTCAAAGCATGTTTGAAATCTCTCAGCAATATTTTTGTGCTTGTTACATTCTCACCACCCCATAGGCGCCTGATTTATGAACATAGAGCTGTGTAGCAGCATTTATTCATCCCCCTCTGAGTTCAACTCCCCCGCTTATTAACTTCTGTTTCAAACTCCCCCGCTTATTCCGATCCCTCAGCAATTTTTCTATAATACTTGCAAATGACAGACTCTTTCAACCCCCACCCCCCCCGGCTTCTTCTATTGGTAGACTGTGCATGGTGTTGAAGCTGAATTTCCAGGTTTTCCCCATTCAGTGGTTTCCATTGAATTATTTTTGAGATCTCGGGGTTAGAGGGTTCCAGAGGTTGGAAGGTATGCACTGCACTCCTGATACAAAGGTGAAATGCACACTATAGCTGTGCTTCTCAACCTTTGCAAATCCCTTGTAAAGGAGAATTTAACTGTTTAACTGGCAAGTTGGAATCTCCCATCCTTGATCTCAAAAAGGTATGAAGAAAATATCAATATTCTGGGTAAAAAATTGACATCAGATGATGCCAGCTAGTGTTGAGCCATTAATAATTTTAGGCTTATTCACAAATAGACAATTACTTTTGATTTATTTTTCTTTTGTCTTATGATGAAATGGCACATCGACAAAGAATTGATGTTTTACTCTTAATTCCCAAGCAAGTTTACACCTTTCTGTCATAAAAATATGAGGTCGACAACAGCAGTTTAAAATATTGAGTCTCTGCAAAAAAGACTTAGCGGAAGTAGGGGCTAATTCGGGGAATAACGGTACACTTTTAAGAAACGTCTATGGCTCAAGGTTTCTTATAAAATTGTGTTATACAGTCTCTCTTTCACAAGCTTGGAAAGGAGACTTACTATAAATAATTTGGCGCGAAGCAATGGGATCATAAAAGCATGACTAATTGAAGCCGAAAACTCTGGATTGTGTCCAATAGCAAGCTGCAGAGATGTCTACGAAAAGAACTTTTGGTATTTCAACGAATAATTCCCATATTTCAATTCATGTTCTTTACTTTTACAGTTGTAATATGGTAGCGTATACACGTGGGTGTTAAGTATTAATTTTTCATTTCTAGCCATTTTAAGCGTATCAGATAAAACTGGATTGGGAGATTTTGCCAAGAAGCTTAAAGAGTTTGGTTATGATCTGGTTGCATCTGGTGGTACTGCTAAAACCATTCGGTCATGTGGTATCGATGTCAGGTATTAAATTCCCTTCTACTTATTCTCACACTCTGTGTAAAATGACTTTCGTTTGTTGGCTGCTTGATGTGTAAAATTTTAGACGTCTCTATCCAAGCAGATATTGAAAATGTAGTTTTTTTTACCTCAGAACATGATAAACAGAAGCATCATGGCAAGTTGGGGGACCAGGGGATTTCTTGATAAGCCCTTCAAATCTGAATTACTTTTTCCCTGGCTAGGTCGAGAACGCTAAGGAACACAATGAATGGACCATAGATGCCACCAGTTTTTCGTCCCCAATCACAATGTGTCTTTACTAAATGCTTTTCAATGACTAGCTTCCTAATCCAGTCCGGGTTAGTCAATGGCAAACTTTTCAAGTTGGTAGGGAGTTTTGAATTCTTGTCAAGTTCTCTTCCACTGGGAAATTACAAAACTTTTTTTAACCTCGAGCCCTTGGGCTATCGTGTGGCGAATGAATGGAAAACAAACTATTCACGAAGCGTGTCATATGAGATTACAAAATACTTAAGCCAACGTAAATAAAAGTATTAAGATACATTGAAAACAGACCTCAGCATTTCCTCATATTTTTGTCTTCGTTTTGAAAGACAATAAAACTAAATTCCAAGGCTAAATTTTCAGCTTTTCATACTGTGAAGTAAGAAGATATTTCTTGACTTCCCATTCATTTATGCATATCAGTTTACATTTACTGTGAATCAATACTTCCTGAAGTAGGGTGTTTGTGTGAGCCAAGGGTGACACCAGACATTTTCCAAGGGGGTGAAGGGGCTAAAATACAGTTTTAAGTGTACTATAAAGTCATTTCTCTCCCTCCTATGGGGGGACTAACATGGTCTATTGAGTGGGCTATAGCTCCCCTAGCCGTGCCATGGTGGGAGCTATGGTACTTCTCACTTTGTAAAGACCTTTTGTGCACTATTGATTTTGCCTTCATGCAGATTCTTTTTGCTAGTGAAAAAATTCTGTTTTCTCATTACATTAATCTGTAACAATATATGTAATAATTGAAAAATTAGAAGCTTTTGTTATTTAAATCTTATTTTTATCAGTGGATGTGGAGATACTATTATCCTTATAAGTATGATTGATATCAGTGGCCATATGGGAAAATGGAATTTACCAAAGGCTGTACCTTATACGAAAATTTTCTCTTCTATTTTGATGTATCTTAGCATACCCCAGATCAAATTAATTCAAGCATAACCTACTTCTGTGCAATCTCACTGCACCTAGATTGCATGATACATAGGTTGTGTCAGGAAAAATCTTGGGAAGTCAAATTATGCCAAAATGCCAACAGTGAGAGAAAACAAGAAAATTTTAGTGGCCATGTCATTCAGATTGGTTTAAAGTAAAGAAGAGCTGTGAAAGTGCTGACAGTGTTTAAAAGTTGTCCAAAAATTTAGGTGCCAATTCTTATTATTACAGCTCCTTCAGTTGCTTCAAGCTGATGGATCAGGAGTTCATTAAACAATATTCTACCTTGATTCTCTTTTGTTTTTTACATCAAGAGATGTGTCTGAGGTGACAGGTGCTCCAGAAATGTTAGGAGGTAGAGTGAAAACACTGCATCCAGCAGTTCATGCAGGTAGGTGTTTAATGCATATGTATGTTAGATAACTTTGGGAAATTATTACAATGGAAATATTTGCTGTGGATAATGCTTTTGTAAGCAAAACTCCTGAATTTTGTATTCCTCTTTTGAAGTATCATCTCATTTGTTTGGTGAAAATGGTAAAAAGTAGAGTCTCATATTAAACAAACTCACAAAGAATGTGCTTAGTACCCTTCCATGTTCTTTTAAAGTAATGATTTTAGTACTACCAAGACTCACAATTAATATTTTATATATTGAAGAGGTTGTATGATGTGCTAGTATTTCTTTTTCCAGCCACCTATCTACTATACTTTCTTTGATTTTTTCATGTTATTAGAATATAGATTTACCTTTTCCATTTTCAGGAATTCTGGCAAGGGAAACAGATAGTGACAAAGCAGATATGGACAATCAAGGATTTGATTTTGTAAAGTAGGTTCATTCACTATTCTATCATACTTAGTATTCTATCATACTTAGTTTTTCTCTGAAAGATTTCATTGAAGAATTAAATGGATAAAGAGATAAAGGGGGTAAGTTCTTCCCCATTATAGAAAGTGGATCACCTATTTAGGGACCATCAAATATTACATCACACAAGGGGGGTGGGAGGGTCTTTTGATTTTTGTGACAAAGTGTGACAAGGGGTGAGTGAGCTGTTTTTGCATTGAGATTTTAAATTCTTAAATAACTCTATATTTATCACATTTTGCTTTATAACAGCAAGTTTGGCCCATTTTTAGAAGAAATTTGGCTTCACCTCGAAAAATACTCTGGCAATCCTATTTTGATGCCATTTTGAGGCCAAAAACGACATAGTAAACACATTATTATGAAAGCAGAAAAGTATCCTATTGAAATTAATAATGTGGCATCCCACATTAAGGGTGGGTGGGTAGTTTGAATTTGTGACAAAATGCAACAGGGGGTGGGTGGGTATATAAAAATACCAAAATTAATGTGACATAGTAAGTGAATGGCCCCTTGCAACAAATAAAGCAAGGCATTTGAGGGACAGAATGGAGCTTCCTTATGCTTTTCTTTCTTAACTTTCAAGAAAAGTAAGCAGTTCTCCATGAGCATGTTGATACATGGAGCAGCATTTCACCTCACCCTTTCATGTTACTGATTACTTTAAGCCCCACATTTTACATACTCCAATTCCCTATAAATTGCTTACATTATTCCTATATCTCCCCTATCCACATTGAGAACTGTATAAAGACAAATGTTGCACCTCATCTGAAATAGTGTTCTTTCAATTATTTCCATTCTATGTTATTTGTAGACTAGTTGTTTGTAACTTGTATCCATTTGTTAAAACTGTTGCCAAAGAAGGAGTACAAATAGAAGATGCAGTAGAGAATATTGACATAGGTGAGTACAGATAAGTTTAGTTTCTGTTTAGTTTCATTAGCAGGCCTCATTAGAAGTATTTTATGTCTGTATTGGCAAGTCTGAGAGAAAATGTGCCTGCAAAGAAATGGAATATAATGGATAATTGGCTGAAGTGCCTGCAGACATTTGATGTGGGACATTTTGTGCCTGTGAGTGGTGCTCAGTACTTGCACAGATTAATAAGCTCTGTGCAGTAGGAACCCATTAAGTTTGACACCAGTGTTGTGCAAATATCAGTGCTGTGCCCAAATATGGATAGGGTGTGCCCAAGTTGGGATGTGGATGTTTAATATCATTCAACTTCTTCCTTTACAATGTAATCTTTTTTCTACCAGGTGGTGTAACATTGCTACGAGCAGCTGCCAAAAATCACGCAAGAGTTACTGTTATTTGTGATCCTGTTGATTACTCAATGTATGTCTACTTTGAATTGCCATATTATTAATTGATCATTCAATTTAGTGATTGATTGATTGATTGATTGATTGATTGAGTGATTGATTGATTGGCTGATTGATTGGTGGACTTATTGACTATTCTAGCTACCACTTCATCATAAAACTACAAGGATGATTACTAACAATCTATAAATTATCTTGTGATTGTTGATTGTCAAGCAATCTGATATATTGGATTATAAATAAAAGCTGTTATTGTTGTGAAGCTGTGTAATTTAGGAATCTGGATGATATATCATGCAGGGATGCCGGAGCATATTTTTCAGTGAGGGGGCTGTGGATGAGTGGTAAGCTTCTACTGGGCGTGGTAGTGGGGAGTCAGGGGTGGAGCTTTTTGAATATTGAAACACATTCTTTCTTAGGTAGGGTAAGCTATCTATTGTATGACATCATACAGTAGCAGAAGAGTGGGTGGGTGCAGCCCCCCTGGATCCAGTATGCCTGCCGTATCTTTGTCCTTTCTTCAAATATTGTACTATCGTTTTTTAAAAGCATCTGTGATGTATTTCATACATTTTTAGGGTACTCAATGAAATGGCACAATGTACAGATCATGGTACATCCGTTGAGACCAGGAAATACCTGGCACTAAAGGTAGTTTTCTTGGTTCTATCATATTTTATCCTCAATTCCGTATTGAGGATGAAGTGGAATTGCATTCTTTGATTATTAAGATTAAGTTATCGGCTGATGTGCCCCCTGAATTGCTAGTATTAAAAAAACCAATTGTTGAATACAGGTTAATTGTTGATTTCATTTGAGTAGTTTGAGTCCTTAGTTTCATCTGTCAGAATCAGCATCAGCTCCAGAATGTTTCTACTTGTTTTGTTGATTTACAAGCTTTTTGTTTTGATTTTTATTTGCTTTGCCCTTTTTCTGGGCTTGGAATACCCCCTAAGACGGATTGCCTTCGTCTCGAACATTGGAAACCAGATGCCCTTCCCGAGGTCACCATTGACAACAGCAACTCAGTAGTTGTACAATCGTTATCACGTTTTATTGATATTTCATGGATATAATTTTTAATTAATTCATTTATCCACTCTAATATTTAAGCATTCATCATTTTGCTTTTATTCTTATGCGAATAAACTTTTTTCTGCAAATTTTGACGCGAAAATTTAGAATCAGTAGTTGAAGCATACTGATAGGAGTAGATAATGAAAAGAGATTCTTCAGTGTGCTTTAATGGCATGTCAGTTTATTTGTGCAATCCGAATAATAATAGTAATAATATTAATAGTCACTTTATTTAACGTTGGCGCTAAACGTAGTTACGTTACAGTAATATATAATGAAGCTAATCTAAGCCAACTATGTAATGTAATGTAATGTAATGTAATCGATTATTTATACACGAAAAAATAGCCCTTCAGCAACTAAAATATTACATATGCATATATACACTTTAAATAATATATTAAGAAAGTAATATTAGCAGGCATAATGGCGAGTAATACTAATATTGGTGCTCTCCCAGGGTCGTGGTTTCCGTTATTATTTTTGATCAGCCAATAGATGTGCTTTTAAATTCTTTTTGAAGCATTTAGTTGAGGCCTCTCGTCTATCAACCAACAGGCATGTTATTCCATAATTTTAAAGCCGAGTATTTAAAGCCTTTTTTGCAAGTTCCGTATTTAGTCTTGGGATTTGAAGATCATGGCAATTCCTTGTTTCATATTTTGAGTGAACTGATCTTATCTCAAATTCATCCCAAAGACTTTCAGGTTTTAACTTGTTTATAATCTTATACGTCATAACTAGTCGACCAAACGAGATTAGTTCTGAAACACTATCAATTCAGTTATTTCAATTCCATCATAATTAGGTTTTCGTTTTATATTCGTACATTTATTAGCATATTCATACCTTACTTCATATGCTCATTATTTCTCTCATATATTCCCTATTATATTCTTGTCTTTAAAAATATTCTTTCTTCTATATTCTTTTTCTCATTATGTTGTTATTTTGTATTTTCGTGTATTTATCTTCCTAGGCGTTCAACCACACAGCCCAGTATGACGATGCCATTTCAAATTACTTCAGAACTCAGTACTCCGCCGGGGCATCGCAACTTTCTTTACGGTATGGCATGAATCCGCACCAAAAACCTGCGCAAATTTTTACAACTCAATCGGAACTGCCCCTCAAAGTTGTAAATGGCTCGCCTGGGTTCATCAACTTGTGCGATGCCCTGAATGGATGGCAGTTAGTTAAGGTAGAAAATTCATTATATTTTCTAACACGCCACCAGAATCTAGTTCTTTGGAGATTTAATAAACTTATTTCCAGTTCATAGACCTGCTTTGTCTATGGCTGAGCGACAGAAGATTAACTTTCTTCACTGAAAAGTATTTTGGTCATCCACATATACGACGACCGTGCACACGCGTGTTTACGACGGTTATATAACTGTAAATTGTATTAGCTGTTCGAGTTTTTCCTCAGATGATATCTCACAGAATGGAGATACGGATGCGAGTCTTATCTCTATTCTGTGGCCCCTGCAAAAAGTTTATCACCTCTTTCGGCACCATTGACTGGTTCCACAATGACCTATCTAGCAGACGAATTAGATAACTGTTTTATGCAACTCTAGGAATAAACTTCTATGTGTTGGATTCTTTTGCATTTGGGCTGTGGTGGATTCTTCGATATTTATAGGGGGAGAGAGTGAAAGCCATATCAATATTGTGGCTTCCCCCTATAATTTTGAAGTCATGAAGTACACTTTTATTTTAATAAGAAAATCATCATTTTTCCTGAGCCTCAATTTTCATAACTTCTCCTGAAATTGAGCCTAAGCAGGCGATTTAGTATCTGATTGATCATAGTGTTTTCTGGGACCTTTATTCTAGTCACAACAGTTTGTCAAACGGTCAAAACGTCCCCCCCAAAGGAAAGTATCTAGGCGCATCTCTGGTGGACACTTGGGGGGAGGTTGATGCTTATCTCCCAATATTTGTCAGAAAATTACACTTTTTCATGACTTTGTATATAACATTCGTGTGGCTTTCATTTCCACCTCCCTCAATAAATATCGAAGTGTCCTCCACTGGCTAACTACAGAATCTTCCAACCCTTTCTTTTATTATGCTCTCTCAGAGTGGTAATGTTCATTGCTTTTGCTATCTATAGAGTATTAGAAATTTCCAACAGACTAAGTAGCAACGGTCTCAGGTTTCTGACAAATTTTGTACTAGGTAGCGCTAGATTCTTCTTCCCCCAATCAATAGCGGTAGTTTTAGTCAGACAGCGTTCTAAATACTTTTATTTTAGGAACTGAAGCAAGCCTTAAATATGCCTGCTGCAACCTCATTCAAGCACGTGAGTCCTGCAGGTAAATCTCTTATCGATTCCCTTAAACATATAACATGTTATGCCTGGCTCATCTCCATACTTACAAGTGTAAGCATTGACGTAAGAGCATTTTAAACTTAGGGGACTTAGAACTTTCTGACTGAAAGGACAACAGGA
The DNA here is from genome assembly GCA_900291935.2 of Cassiopea xamachana. Taxonomy (NCBI): domain Eukaryota; kingdom Metazoa; phylum Cnidaria; class Scyphozoa; order Rhizostomeae; family Cassiopeidae; genus Cassiopea; species Cassiopea xamachana. Next base: position 19,325,963 of record OLMO02000257.1, on the reverse strand, counting down.
TTTAAGGAGTCGAGAAATATACTATTGGTAAAGGAGTTGCTCAAGTGAAATTGTTTTTGTCAAACTAATGGAAGGCTGCAGCCCCCCTGGCACCCCCCAATGCCTGTGATTTTGAGCCTAACTAAACTGCCTACTATTGAATACAGAAAGTGTAGAGCAGGTGTCTCACTCTAAATTTGCGTTGAGTCGCTGGAGACAAAACCTGCGTGAAGCTAGGCCGCATAACAGCTGACTGATTGACCATTCAGAGGTCCACTTCTCCCGTGAGCCATACAACTATTCTATTTTCTATCAAGATTGGAGCCAAAGAATGCCGTCTTGCGGACCGTACTTGGCCTGCAGGCCACGAGTTTGAGATTCCTGATATAGTGTTGGTGATTTGCTCAGATATCTCTCGATACTGGATTGCTTAGGATAGTGTATGCTATTGCTCTCCTCATTTTATGAAGAGCGCATTGAAGAAATTTTTGTCATCACTTAGGCCCAGCTGTAAACACTGGGTTTGTATTATACAGCCCCGTTTGGCTTGAATTAGTTTGCAGCAGTTGGAAGAAGATAGTCATATAGGAACACATAATTGTGTTTATTACCAAGGATAATGAATTGGTGTTACATAAGTGAGATTCAATTTGGAACCGTAAGACTTCAAAACGGTCACCCTCGTTACCAATAAAGATACAATATTTGTTTCACTGAAATGAGGCACAGTTTGAACGAGATTACATTTGGAGTTGTATTAGACAGCCTTTCTTTTTGTCCGCCTACCTTATCTTTGCTCACTACAGCTACTGTACAAGTTCTTTCTGTTTCTAGGAGCTGCTGTTGGAGTTGAATTGACAGCTGAAGAAGCAAAACTATGTATGGTTGATGATTTAAAAGAGCAATTGACTCCTTTGGCAACTGCATATGCGAGAGCACGTGGAGCGGACAGAATGTCGTCATTTGGAGATTTTATCGCTCTGTCTGACGTCTGTGATGTAGCTACTGCTAGGATAATTTCTCGCGAGGTAAGCAAATTTAGGATGTAAGCCTTCTTTGTAAGGTATTGTTTTTTAGCTAATGAGCTTTTTTATATTCATTAAAATGGAAGTCATTGCATTTGTATCACATGCTGTACTCGATTTTACCTCCGTTTCCCCCAATTCCTTGGGGCTTGGAGGGTGCCTCTGATAGAACTTTAGTTCTGGCGCGAGCATTTAGGACCGGATGCCCTTCCTTACATCACCAATGGCATGCGGTGGGCCTCGAATCCAGGACCATGTTGGTCTTAGTCGAGTGCATTACCGCTAGGCCACGGCTGCTCTTTGTATCACATGCTGTATAGGATGATATTTCATGCCTCTACGGTTTGTAGGGTCTTACTCCACAGTTTATAGAATGAATGGTCCCATGATCTCAAAAAATTTTATAGATAGCTTGGCTATTCGATCCAAGATTTGTGTATCCGAAACACATAGTTCCTTGTTGCTGCATCATGTCAAATGTCTCATTTGGGATAGAACAGGATGAAGCAGAGTTATGAATGCAAAAGGTGACAGTCACTATGTTGCATTTGCGAAAACGGAGTTTTGGTTTGGCATGTGCAATTGCACGCGATTGCGATTGTGTGATTGATAGTGATGTTGGCATGAGCGATTTTTTGCTCATGCTGGAGATTTTCCACGAGTGTGGACTCGCACTCGTGTGATCACACGTATCTCTGGGCTTGCACTGGTGCATTGCTCCCTATGCTCTCGAGAAAGTCTATAGACAGCTTAGCTGGATTAGAAGGAGAAGGAGAGAGCGTCAGAAGCTGCAGACGTACTGAGATAATGGACCACGAAGAACACCTCCAAATACCATTTTAGCAAATTAAAATTAATGATAATATAACAGTATCTATACATTCTAGCTTGTTCAGCAAGTGGATTTGCTGATATCAGTTCAGACCTGTTTACCTAAAACAGCGGTCGGGAACCTATGGCTCGCGAGCCAGATATGGCTCTTTTCAAGACTGTGTCTGGCTCTCTGGCTCGTAGACAAATCTTAGCAGACTTTCTTCAAAGTAAAGCAGAAAAGCAAATACCTCCAGAAAGGCTTTCCAAAGTTAACACTGGTGTCGTCTTCAGTTGTCATATAGCCCGATTGGCTAAGTTAGTGTCAAATTAGAAGATTTTGTGGTCCTATGCGACACTAATGCCCAATTGTATGGCTCTCATGGAGATCCATTTTTGAAAATAAGGCTTTCATGGCTCTCTCAGCCAGAACAGTTCCCGACCCCTGACCTAAAATAACTGCCATCAAATTATCTACAAATTAGCAAGTTCTAGAAGTATCAAGTTCAAAGAAAAAGTTAGAGGCTAAAAGTCAAAGTTAAAATTTTTGCAGGCAGTCGTGAATTTGACGATCGATGACTCAGCCTTTAATTGTTGGCAAATTAATTGTGGTAGCCGTAAGCCTCAGTTGCAGCCACCACCATTCTCAATGGGCCTGACTCCAAACCATCCCTACTGATTTCACTTCTACCCAAATGCTAGATAGTATTCCTAATATTGCTCATGGGCGACGTGGCATAGCGGTTAGAGTGCATGCTTCCTGTGCGGAAGGTATACGGTTCTAGTACGACTCGAGGCCTTAACTGAATGATCTCTAACTGTTCACCCAGCAACTAATGGGTACCTGGTGGCAACACTGGGGAGATAAAGGCAGCAAGGAAAGGAACTAGCTACCCTACTTCACATGCCAATAGCTCAGGATAAGTGTCCTCTCTACCAGGCACTCCCATACGTACAAAAGTATGCGGGACTGCCTATTAATATTGCTCACTGCAGTAAAAAAGTAACATGCTAGAGAAAAACAAAAGGTAGAACTTCAGAGATAATACAGTAGTATGTTTCGAATGAATCTTGTCAAGTACTCATATGAAATAAATCTTAGATAACTGGATTGATCATCACATTTACTGTTCGCCTCTATATGGTCGTGTATTTTGTAATGCAAAGATGTGAAAGGTATGTATTCTTAGGTTAGTCCTGTCTTGTGTGGCATTATTTTCAAATTAGGTACTGCATAAATAACGCTTTTGGTTTAACCGGCGCTACGTTGTGCTTTTTCCTAATTTACATGTGTACAGTCCAATGGTTATTTATGAACGAGGTAGCATAGTGGTTAGAGCGCATGCTTCCCATGCGGAAGGTCTACGGTTCGNGACCCCGAAGCGATACCCTGACTGAACGCTCGCTTACTGTTCATCCAGCAGCATATGGGTACCCAGTGGGAACACTGAGGAGTTAAAGGCAGCGAGGAAAGGAACTGGCCACCCTACCTCACATGCCGATGGCTCAGCATAAGTGTCCTCTCTAACAGGCACTCCCATACGTACGAAAGTTTACGGGACTACCTTTACCTTCTTTTTAATGGTTATTTATATATAAGCTATATTTTCTTCAGGTATCAGATGGTATCATTGCACCTGGGTACCAACCAGAGGCCCTGGAAATCTTGAAGAAAAAGAAAGGTGGAAACTATTGTATGCTTCAGGTAGAGATCTTGTATTTTCAAAACAAGAGAATTACACTGTATATCTGTATTTCTGGCATTGTTTTTGCTTCCCTGGTTCCTGTGTAAATTAACTTTGATGCTCAAGTCATATAAGGTCGCGTTTACACTGCTGCGGATAACTCGTTGATCCGTGCCATAAGTGGTGCGGATTGGCCTCCCTCTACACTGCTCCTAGATAACCGTACCAAAACTGGTGCGATTCGCCATACCACTTTTGGTCCTAGGACCAGTAGTGATCCGGGCTACTTACAAGTGGCATTTTTAGGCCCCGTTTTGGTCAGAACCAAGAAGTGATCCGTACCAGTGTAATCGGGCCTAAGACTTCAGTACCCAGTAGTGTCACGTAGGATATATTGCATGTTTATCTTACAAATTAGACATGCCTTCTTTATAGATGGATCCAAGTTATGAACCAAATGAAATGGAGTTGAGAACCCTCTTTGGCCTGAAGATGGAGCAGAGAAGAAATGATGCTGTCATTGACGCGAAGCTGTTCGAAAATGTTACATCAAAAAATAAAACCGTATGTTTTCCCGCTCTTTACAAATACGACTGTCGCATTATCATGGGTATCGAAAATGGAGGCAGCGGGGCAGTTGCCCCCTACCCTAGTAGAAGGGAGCAAGAATACCCTTTTCTTCAAACTACTTTATTGAAAAAATTAGATCAGGGAATATTGTAATGTACACTCCTGCTATCAAAGTATGATGACCCTTTCGAATTTGGTGAAGTTTCTCTTCTAGTTGTTTACTTTAATGCAGGTGTTTCAATGTTTAGCAGTTTGTGCATGAAATAGGAATATGGCCACTTTCTTGCGGCCAAATGTTGCGGCCACTGGGTGTTGTGTCGTCTGCGTGGCAAGGTACCCTGCGGGAGAAGGCTCTCCACTTGCCCTGATGTGCTTCCTGCATAATTGTGCATGGTCGATGCTTTGCTGGATGTCTATCAGCAGCTCATTTTTCTTTGATGTTTTCATAAGCAGTAGATGAAAAAGGGGCTGTAACAGTGGATCGCACTAGTATGCTAGTAGTATATCGTAAAATCCCGAATATAAGCCCCCCTGTAAACTAACTCAAATATCTTTCCGAATATAAGCCCCATGAACGTAAGCCCAGGGCCTTATATTTGGGACTCTGTGTGTATAGTAAGGACTATGAATGAACACGGGTAGAACATTTATAGAGCCTCTGTATTTTCTTATGCCCTTTTCTACAGTTTTACGAATTTTGTTAATAGTCTCTCTGATTGGACAACGAATGGTGAATTTGTTGGTGTACACAAGTAACCTGTTAACTCAAAAACCCTCCGAATATAAGTTCCCCCGAATATAAGCCTTCCCGAATATAAGCCTACCAGAACATGCTTACAAACCTCCAAGTCCAGGGCTTATATTCAGTTACGGTATCTGTTTAGTCACAGGCAGAGATCTGCTATCGTAGAGTGTCTAGCAATGTTAGTTTTTAGACCACCCTCTTTGATCTATTGTTTGTGCAATCCAATCCACGTCGTGAGGATGTGGTTTTGATTCTTGCTACCAGAAAGTCGTTGATGACATTAGGAAGGCACTCAAATAATATGATGCCTAAACACTACCTTCCAACCCTCAAATTAGTCCTAGCAGTCCAATTTTTACAATGGCTAGAATGCCATAAAACTTCACACAGAAGGAGCCTTTATGTCCAATTTTTATTTAAATAGAGAGCATGATAGATATTCCTTCATGAGTTTATTTTGTTTTTTTTAATTTCGACCTTCATTGTGGGCTTAGTTTAAGCAAAATATTTGAATGATGTCATGTTTTAGATTTCTAGTGAGGCACTTCGAGATTTGATTGTTGCATCAGTTGCTGTCAAATATACTCAATCGAATTCCGTCTGTTATGCAAAAAGAGGGCAGGTACGTAGAATTATTGTTAATCATCATCTTTTTCTTCTCTCCAGCTTATTACCCCTAAGGAGGTTTTGTGCTCTCTGATGTTGTGATTTCCATTCCCCAGCTTTATCACCAGGGTGGGTATGGGTAGCTTCCTGTCATACTACCACAGAAGGAATTATCCATCGTTGAGTGTTGAGAGTAGCATATAGGAGGCTACCCGTGAGGCACTCTATTAGATGACGAGTCAAATGGTTAAGGTTCCAGACTTAATTGACGACCTTATCCTCTCTCAAGGTCTTCTGCTGGTGGTTTCGCCACCGCCCGGAGGCTAAGCAGCTTCGGCTTGCCATCATTAGCACCACCATCAACCTCTCCATTCTCACCTATCATCAGCATGAATGTTTGTCGTCTTCTTCCTGAGGAAGATACTCTAGCTTTTTGTTGGTCCTACTGGGACATTGTATACCCTGCTCAACTGTTGTCACAAGGCATAAATGGCCACCACGAAGGGTGATTTCCACGATCATCATCATCCTTTCATTTATTTTTTTTCACCTTTTCAGATAATTGGCGTGGGAGCTGGCCAGCAGTCACGTATTCATTGTGTTCGATTGGCAGGGGAAAAGGCAAATAACTGGTAAATTGCTAAACATTTTAATACATTTTCATGTGGGCCATTCTCACTTGACGTACGTGACACCCAAAGTGAAAAATTTGAGGTAAAATGGCTAAAATGCAAATAAAACATCCAAAAATGAACTCAAAAATGCGTTGGTCATAAAATTGAATGCACAGAGCTCAAATATTTATAAAATAACTCTGCATCCAGGAAAATCTACTTCTAACAGAAGGCTTTAAAGCTGTGTGACGTACGTAACATCGTAATTATATCATCCCAGTAATATTTTGTTGTTTAAGATTTCTCTTAATCTCTAGGAGCGAATCATAAATGGTTGAGAACTTAGCAATGCTACCAGATGAAGTGTCAAAGCAACTTGAACAATTTAGTTAATTTCTTCATTTCCTGGACAATTTGGTTAAATGTCTCGTGAAGTATGTGACAGAAAGCATGGCGGGTGCAATTTTGAAAACAATCTCAAGCAAAAAATTGTAAATTTCAGAAAACATTCGCCAATTGTATTTTAAACTTTCAAAACAATGCATTGTCATCAATACTCTGCTGATTTCGCCTATTTTGTGCTCCTACCTAGAGAATTGTTTTTACACTCCTTGTTGAAATTTCGTGAGAATGGCCCATTTCAGCTTCAGCTAATTAGTGAGCACAGGGCTTATCAAATCACTCCTGAAGTATGGCAGTTGTCCAGAACGATGCATAGGAGCTTTTGAATAAGAATTTCACACCCCTTTTGAATAAAAATTGCTTGTATTGTTCCTTTTACATAATCTTGCAGAGAAAGCAATCAGCAGAACAACTCCGTTACTAGCTAGGTGTTTTTTCTAGGTGGCTTCGACAGCACGATAAAGTCATCAACATGCAGTTTAAGAAGGTATAACATAATCGAGTAGTTTAGAACTTATTTATATAATTCCAGAATCGTTGAGTGATGCATTGGATTCCTCTTTTCGCCCAAGCACCAAGCCAATCCAATGCATTCAGCAATCCCATGTATAGCGCCTTCAGAGTGGGATGATGTGACTCCTGAAACTAGTGCGGTGAGCACCTAAGCTTACGCGGGGTGAGTGGCCAAACGACCCAGCCAGTTCCATTTGCTTAACTGAAGTTAAGCATTGCTGTGTACGGTCAGAAACTGGTTGGGCGACCTCCAGATGAACGACCAAAACAGCTCACTCCGCCGTCCTTCGGAATGGACGTTAAACTAGGGGTCCCATGCTGGATGCAGCATGCATAGTAGGCCTAAATTAGCTTAATAAGCTAGGTATAACAGCCTACTCAAAGTAAAGTAAACAACAACAACAAAACATAGGGTTCACTTGGAGCCATGTGAAAAGAATGGCAATCTATGGCAATAGAAATGTAATGTGAAACGGTAGTGTTTGAACGAGCAGAAAGTAGACATAATCGTCAAATATCTAACTTCACAGGCATCAGGTTAGCCACCTAAGCTTTCTCATCTAATATTTTTTTGACATTACAGAATGCCAATATTCTCCATTAATTTTTTTGTGATTACCTTATCAGATTTTGACTACTGGGTGGAGCTATATGAGTCATATTGTATCGTGTTTATCGTGTTTGTCATCTGATCTTATGAGTCCACTTTTGTTTTATGCTATTATTTTGCCACTCGTATCTCTATTCGATTCTTTTCATTCCTCAGAACTTAGAGTTTGTTTCTCATTTGGTCATTGTAGGGTACAAAGAGGGCTGAGATCTCAAATTTGATAGACACATATGTTTGTGGAACTATTGGTGAGGTAAAATAAGCTGCATCTTCTAGTTATCATACAAGTTACGCAAAGAAAGAAGGTTTCTCTGAGATACTTGCTTATTGTTAATGAACGAGTACATTTTCAGGATTTTTGCCGATTGTGTAGTGACGTCCTTGATACAAGCAGATTGCTATTCATTAAATGAGATTTTGCTGCTGTTAAATTTTCTTCATGCTAGAAATAGAGCAACCAGCTGTGTGGCTAGAGTATACTGCCAGGGAGGTCGTTGATCCGAGTCATATTTCGCTCGCTCGCTTGCCATTCTGCATAAATTGGGGACCTTTGGCAGCACAGGGGAGGGATAGAAGCGTTGAAGAAGTGACTTAGTTAGTTTCCCTCATGAAGCTAACGGCCCAAGATAGGTTCCCACTTTGTAGTATTCAGAGACTATTGCCCAGGACACTGAACAGTGTGACATTTTGGTATCTGTGAAAATATATTGAATTGATAAGTCTTGTTATGTTCTGTTGCAAGAATGTTGTTATTTATTGAATAATCTTTTATCCAACATTTACGGTAGCATTACACCCCTCAGCAAACACCCTCCCTCTACCATAGGAATTGCACACGAGACTATCTTCCTGTGGAGCATTATCATATCAGCCCTATCATGCCACTGCTTGCATATGGCCCCTTCAGCTGCCTCCACGCATGGCTGTTCTGCGCCACTTGCGCCCACCTGGTGCCGCACAGCTCCTTGATTTCATACCCCCATCTCCTATTCAGTCTTCTTCATTGTCTCCTTCTTTCACTACTGCTCCATTCTGTTACTTTCTTTGCCCATCTACTGTCCTTCATTCTGACAGTATAAGAAGTAGAAATATATTGACAATGTAAAGATCTGTAAATGGCTTTAATATTTTGTTTAGGATATGAGCAGAGAAAGCTGGGCTGCATCATTTGATGTTGTGCCAGAAGAGCTAAGTCAGGTTTGTTTTTGGTGCTTCATTTCTTCAGTTTCTCCCCAAATCGTTTCAAATTTTGTGCAAACTAGTTAACAGAAGTTCGGGTAATGAAGTCTCACCAAGGAATACAGTTGTTTATAGACAGTTACACGACGATAAAGTTCATTAAAAAGCTGTGTTTTACATCTCATCAACCTCGTTTTATTATTAAAATCAGATATCTTCCATTATTGTTGGCATGTTTTATCCTTAGCAAGAGAAGAAAGAATGGCTAAAGCAGCTTAAGGGTGTTGCTTTGAGCTCAGATGCATTCTTTCCGTTCAGAGACAGTGTTGATCGTGCAGTTCAGGTTAGCTTTTTAATACATGTTTACTTTATCTAATATTTCTTTATATTAGATGCCCTTTGTGCCGCATTTGTTTATAAGGTATAGTATCGATTCAACATCGTTCAAGTTGTTTAAAAGGGAGTTGTTGTGGTTGATTACAGAAAAACCCGCACATAAGAACCTTTATCTAATAAGAACCTACACCCTTAAGGTAGATTCACACTTGTCGCGTTTTAGTATCGAGAGACTACCTGGAAAATTTTTGTCAAATGATAAGGATTAACCCAAGCACAGCGATAAAATTCTTCGTGAGGTAAATGTAAACACAGCTTCGTTGATATGCCTATCATGCTTTATCTGAAACCTTCATTGAGTAGTCTCGTTAGCCTCAGGATTGCCAACGATATCTTATCCAAAGCAAACAAATAGTATTTTCCGGCTTCAGTAATATTGCTAAGCGTAAACACCTGTGAAGTTACCAGATGACTCGAATCTGTATTCGCTAAACACCAGTGAAGTTCGCTTACAGCGGGACACGCTGTAAGTGTGAACACAAGCCATGCGTTTTTGCTGCATTGTGCCGCACCGCATCATACCGCATCGTATGATGCCGCAGCATATGTGAATCTACCTTTATATTTCCTATTTTGACGTCAAATAATTAGAACCTTTTCAGTATGGTATTCCAACTAGGCCCTTATAAATGGCGCATTTTTTATACACTGAGAAATGAGCTCAGTCTTTTTGCCAATCAACCCCTTTCATGGATCCTCCAAAAATAGTACATGCATGTATATACCTTGTTTTGTTCTGCAAAGCTTTATGTGGTTAAGTATATGCTGCCAAAGTATTTTAATTCTATATGGTAAGCTATCCTTATTTCTAGCATTTGTATTGGGCCCTCTGGTAAGAACCAGCACCCTGGTTATGGTGGTCCTTACCAGAGGGCCCAATGGGAGCTTTAGTGATGGTTTTGGAAGTGCAGTGTTGATTTTGCCGCGAAAGCCATATTCTCTTTACTTTTCAGAGTGGAGTAGAGTACATTTGCAGTCCATCTGGTTCCAATGCAGACCCAGTCGTGATTCAAGCTGCAGACGAGCATGGTGTTGTTTTGGTTCATTCCAACGTGCGTCTATTTCACCATTAGAAAGATCAAGGAGAATAGCCACTAGACATTAAACGAAGTAGTTCATCTAACTAAGTAGTTCATTTTGTATACGGAAAACTTAAAAAAATTACTTTCAATTGTAGTTGCGTTTGTAGCAAAAATTTATTTGGGTTATTCCATAAATACTTAATACCACCAATAAAATGGTGCAAATGATATGCTAAGTTAAATATAAGAAAATGAGAAATACAAAGCAGTGGCGGACAGATAGGGGTGAGGGGACACCCCCAAAGATTTTAGACTTTGTTGTGACAAAGTTGTGTAGATGAAGATTCTAGGGTGGTAATAATCGACGAAATCCAAGAGGCTTTTGGCCTTCCCCCTAAGTGTCCGCTACTGATACAAAAAAATGTAACTGCAAAACTAGGAGATTAAGTTATGACTTGTTCCTCTTTTGCCCCTACTGCATTGCTCCGGTTATAAATGAAACATAGTGCTTGGACTTAAATCTTCCCACCAACTAGAAATGCTCCTGAGATTATTATGTAACTCCCATTTAATGTGTAATATGCGGAGCGAGTGATCTTCTGGAGAGCTACAAACCTTGCCAAAATAGTTTGAAAACTCCGCAACTTTGTACAGTTCTTCTTAACCGTCCATCCCTTCCCCACACTCTGTGCTAAATTACCAAAGTTCTGTTTCTATTAACCATGCTCTCGATTTTGAAATAGTTGACGAGTAATTCTTGTATACAAATCAACATTTTTGGAGGGAGAGGGAAAGGAAGTAGGGAAGTGGGAAATCGACAATTAACTGCAGTCCCTTAAGAACGTACAGCAGCTACAATCCCGGCCGAAATAGTGCTGGTACAATGTTGAAATATGAAGAATTTTTGCCACTTTTTGAGTACTTTGGACTATGGAACCTTAGATCTGTCCTTCCTACCCACAAATCAACATTGTTTTGGGGGAGAGGGGGAGGCGAAAACTCTAAGGTTTGCCAGAGTCACTAATATAGCTATGAAGCTTGTCTAGAAGATAACTTTTTGCTAGCGCTCCAACTAATTTTGGCAAGGATTGTAGTTTTCATCAAATAGTGGTCATAAAGGCCAGAATAAAGACAATGTACCTATTTTAACTTGAGGGATAATGAACCTATGAAGATGAGTTAGTTCGTTCTTTGCCACCGTTCTAATTTCATCGAGAATGCTAGGCTAGGAGAATACTATTTTCTTTATTGAAGTTATTAAAATGTGACTTACTGAAGAAGAGCTGGTTGACTAGTAGAACATAAGTTAGATTCTTGCTACCAATAATGCACATAATAGGAGTAAAAGAGGAAGACGTGTTTACTGTTACTAGAACTAGGTAGGATCTTTATTTTTAAGGGTTTAACTATTATAAATAGATGAGATTATTACGATACCAATGTAACTGCTATCTCTGAAGTTCATCGACTTTTCTCGTCATATATAGGTAACCAAACTCGCAGTTTTTATCCGTTATGAGATGCCGAAGCTACATATTTTAGCCAAAATTTTCATTGTCAAGGCTCCAAGTAAAGTCTCTGCAGAGTCAGACTCTGCAGTGTGGTGAGGTATTTGCAATGTGAAGTTTATCCTTGAGGATGTAATCAGTACTACAATATCATCAAGGTACAAGCAAGTCGTCCTCATCACTTAATAGACGTCACCAAGCCTTTTACTGATGCATACAGCCCTGCAAACCCAACTGCTGACCCAGTTATCATCACAAATACCTCTAATAAGATCTTCCAATATGGCAGTGAATTTCTCTTGAGACGCAAATGAAGCCAACATGGGAATATAAATACAAGGAAAATTGCAAGTAGGCTTCCAATAACGCCCACCAACAGACCAAAATATGGCAAAGATACTGCAACAGCCAAGCCTATGCCAACCAAAAAAGGGCGCGTCAATAGTACCCAGAAGCTGTAATATCTCCCGCCCTTGATAAGCCTTGGGTGGCGGTTTCTCAGAGTAAAATGATCGAATGTCTCACAGACTACGTAGAAATTGATTGGAAAGCTTGTGATTGCATATCCAGATAAGGCAATGTTTGTCACGATACCGGCTGCATCTGACAGTTGTTCAATGTTCAATGAGACCAGCGGCTTTGTAGTTTGTCCAAAAGTGAGGGCGCCAGTGATAGCAAAGTAGATTTTGATTACTGAGGAGAAAAGGTGCGAAATATGAAGCACGCGTGGGTACTTCTCAGGCTCTTTCATGCTGTTCTCTATCTGCGGCACAACGGAATGGCATATTAACATAAAGAACCAGACGCTAGTCGCAAATGCGAATCCCTCGCCGTTAAACAGTGGAATAACATGTGCGTTCTTTTTCCAGTCTTCGTAGTGGTGTATGAACACAACTTGGGAAGCTATACCACCAGTAATAATACAGATTGTTGATAACAAGCTTAGGTACGCAAGTTTTGACAGACTCTTAATGAAGAGTGTTGGCAGAACGAGACAAGAGAACACGGCAGTAGTTGCAATGAGATTCAAGGGAACAACGTGTTTCAACACTGAATAAAGACTTCTTCCAATCAGAACCAGATTCACCGTGTTCATAGCGTAGAGGTAGAAGATTAGCGTGAAATTTATCAACCGCGCACCGTTTTTGCCAGCTACGGCTCTCGCTATTTCAACGTAGTCCATATACATACGTCTTCTTGATAGTCCTGTGTCGCATTCTTCATAGAGGGCGTCAACGAGTAAGAGCCCAGTTACATCAGCAAGAACTGTAATCAGTACAAATGCTGGAATCGTCATGTAACCACCGCTCGTAACCGCATACGGTAGGGCAAATGTCGCGCTGCCAAGCAAAAACGGCAGCAAATTCGCTACTGCCAACGGCATAGAGACGTCCTGTTTGTCAACTACCTGTAAAGAGCGTACAAGCGAGCGACTCAAAGACATTCTTGATCTGTTGTGTTTGAGAAAATCGTAAGTGCGTCGTGCCGAAGAGTACGATGAAAGTCTTGTGGATGGCAACTTAACTGAGGCTTGGACATTGTCCGCTGAACTCTTCCTTCTTGTTAGTGTCTCAGTTGAGCCAAGCTCCGCATCATTGCAGCTAAATGAGCCAATAGCGTCGTAGTAATTACTCGACGAATCGCTTTCCTGTGATTTAAGCAGAGGCGTCGTTTCGTAGGACGTTGCCGAACTGTTGCTTTTGACTTCACCATCTCCACTTCCAATTGAGAANACATTTTTTCGTAACTCAAGGTTTTGCTTCTGAGGAAAGAAACAGCATTTTTGAACAACCACTAATCAATCTTGAAAAACTGCAAGCAGTTAAGTATTTATTTATTGAAAGCATAAAACTCAGATTTTTGATGAGCACAAGCTACATGGCTATATAGTTGTACACAAACACTCACACACACTTGCTCCCTTGCTCATTCGTGCACTTATTCATTCAGTCACTCACTCACTCACTCACTCACTCACTCACTCACTCACTCACTCACTCACTCACACAGCAAATTTTTTAGGGGACTAGGTCAAAGTAGTACTTTTGAGAAACTAGGGAGCAGCTAGAAATTTCCTCAGGGAGCATTCACAAAATGTTTTGGGAATTACGGAGGTTTTGCAAATTTTTCTAGGGAGCATAGGAGCACAGGCCCCCATGAGGGTCTCAATATTATCTAATTTCAATATATCATGTGCTAGGGGGCCATAGCTGTAATGAAATTAAGGGATGTAGTTGATTCAGAAGTTTAGTCCCATAACTAAACTCAGTTCTACAAAAAATGGTACCTGATATAATGGAGCCAAATTATTTGTTATGAATTAATTTGCTTTCAAAGTGATAGTAAAAGTGTTAGGGGAATTCAATCTTCCTTAAGAATGTTAAATAAAAAGTCTTTGGTTAAATTCATTTGATGTAAATGGTATAACTTGCAATATATATGGTAAGACCAAGTGATCATATTATATAAAGCATATGATCATATTATATAAACCATGTGATACATATGATATAACCATGTGATGCAAATGATATTACCATGTCATGCACATGTTGTAGCCATGTGATACATACAATATAGCCATGTACAGCAAATTGGCTAACTATGTGAGTTCAAGTAGGATAAATTGCAAAATATCATGTACCAATGTCTACAACAGGGGTTCTAAACCTAGGTTTGATTGAATCCCAGGAGTTTGGTGGGTTAGTTTCAGGGTTCAGCAGTTTGGTTCACCCCACTTGCATGATTTGTGATACCATCCTATGCTTGGCCAGTTTTGTACACTAATGCAGTATATAGCTATAAACATATGTTTTATATTTGAAAAATGCACATTATATTTTCCAACTACAAAGGGTGTGAAAAAGTGTATGGACCTTGTGGGGCTCATTACCTCCACCAAGGGTAAGAGCCACTGGAATACATCAAAAGAGTTTACCCACAATTTAAATAGAGACTGCAAGGTATTTTTCATTGCAATTATGATATACAACATGTATATCGACAAACAAGTAGGAACTGGGGCACAGGGGGTATATACCCCAATTTGTCACAAATGTTTTTTGGTTAAGTAACCTCTACAATTTTGGTTAAGTACCCTCAATTTTTAATGCTTCTTATGTCTGTGTATACAACATCAGCTAACTACTCTCCATCCCCTAAAAGTAGTTGGGGGAGGGGTAGCATTAATTTTTTCAAGTTTTGTTGTTAATGAGGAACAGTGAATCTTTTCAGGAATCATTTTGTTATTGATGGGCAGTCTTTTTGAACTGTTTGTATTGTGTTGTGTTTTTTGTTCCCTATTCTAGGATTATTATTTTGTTCTATTTCTGAAAAAAACTTCTTTTGTTGCTGAAAAATATACAGTGCTTTTATTTTCGTTTTATTTATTTACTTTTATTTTTTGGGGGTGTCTCATAAATTTTTTGGAGCAGCCATGGCCCAGCAGTAAAACACTCGACTAAGACCAACGTGGTCCTGGGTTCAAGGCCCACTGCAGACCATTGGTGACGTCAGGAAGGGCATCCGGTCATAAATGCTCATGCAAGAACTAAAGTCCTCTCAGAGGCAGCCTCCAAGCCCTAAGGAATTGGGGGAAACGGAGGTACAATCGATAAAAAAAAATAGGGGTAGATGGAAAAGTTTTTTTCTATTTAAGGGGGTTTTTATAAATGGAAATGGGTGGTAATTTTTTAAAATTTTGGAGGGAATACTATTAAAGGATGGAGAGAGAGAGAGAGAGAGAGAGTACTAAAAAATGAATACAGTATTCGCAATTAAAAATCTAAAAGGACTTTTGAAACTGTTCCTCAATCTAAAATCTAAAAGGCTGCTCCTCAATTGCACTTGTCTGTATTAAACACACATTTTGCACACTTCCTGAGGTTTTCCTTAGAGCAACAGATCTATCTGACTACACTGTGCAAAGAAGATTTTCAGCAAGATTGCCTTTATTGACCATTAATTAAAATATTTAATGACAAAATAAGACAGTTTCATGATCTAAGGGAAGATGGTCCAATAGGGGCAAGGACATATGGTTCAGGAGTCAAATATGCCTCTTGGTGACTGCATCTGGATCATTTTGTAAGGCAGTGACTGATAGCCAGTAGTGGCACCACTGGCACTAAGCAATTTGTCTATCATTAGTTTGCTCAAATCAAGTACTGTTATTTAAAAAACACAAATCCTGAGATACATTATACTTTATGGATTTATGTCTTATTTAAAATGTTCCTCACACACACTCTTGAGTCTCAAATAAATGTCTCCCCTGCCTATTTATTTCTTGAAAAAGTTTCCACCCTGTACATCTTTATTCCAGACTACCCAGTTACTATTCTGGAGTCTGTAATTTGACAGAGTATCTAGCAACATGAGAATTCGAATTTTTCATTCTGCCTACAGTTGAAATGAATTGTAAACTCCACCCACATCTATTGATGATAAGCGAAATTCACCACCCACCTTACGCATTCCAGTTCCCCATTGATTGGGTATTCAGAAAATTTCCAACCAACCACCCTTACTATACTAGTCCCCCATTTAATCAGGGCTCATGAGTAGCTGAACTCAGCTTCGAAATTACCATATGGCTCTCACAGAAACAAATTGACAAATATGATGTTGCATTTAAGGCTCTCAGCCAAAAAGGTTCCTGACCCCTGAGATAGGGGATATCATAAGTGATTACTGCTCCCATTCTAAAAAGAATTGGCAAGAACTTTAGCTGTTTATCACTTTAAATGCAGTATTACCAAAGAAAACGTCCTAACTGCGAAGAAATGCAAATGCTTTAATCCAAAACACATTCAGGAAGTACATCGATGGATTCTTCTGTGGAAAAGATTCCGGTTACAGCTAGGCCTATTCNACAGCGCAAAATGTGCTGAGGATCAAAGGTGCCGGACTCGCACTTATTGAAGTTTATAAAGGTTATTCAAAAATAAGATATTACATAATACTTACTATTAGTTCTGTGAAAAAATATTAACTAATAAAGGACGCTGCTAATGCTATGACATCGCATATTTTGCGGGCTTTGCAATCCAGGAAGCAAATCTCATGTGAGTTCTTTGCTACTTACTATACCTTTTGCAAATGCTATAAAATTGCATTTCGAAATGCTAAAAAAATAATATCCCTCACCTTTCTTGTGCCAGGTGTCACGTTTGTCACAAATGCCGTCACTCGCACTCTCTTGCGTCATAACCTAAGCCTCATTTTCAATTGTCAAAAAAGCGAGTCATTTATTCATTGCCTCGTTATGAAAATCGCAAAACTTCTGCCGCCATCATTGCCCCAAATGAAAAGAAACTACATTGACGAGCAGTTAGCGATTTAATGATGTTTGGAGTCGCATCTTTGGCACCTCAGGTAACTATGTTTTTGACTGTTGTTTTTTTATCATACTGCTACCAGGAAGCTCCGTTTCGTTTGAAAATTGCTGCAAAGTGCTCCCCGTGTAACGTTACGCAATATAACTTGGTACTCTTTCGGATAATAACTAGCGTCACGAACATGCTGATTTGACATGTTTGGCGTCGTCAATTAATGCTGAGCTTGAGGAGATCATTTCATATTCATTATGTTTTTTATATCTGGAGCAGGATATTAGCCAGATTTTTTCCCTATGAAGCTTTTTGTTCATTATCTTTAAGGAAAAATCGTTGTTGTTCAGTTATGCAGCTAGTAGCATCTAATATTTGTAGCCAAAGTTTGTAGTCAGCAGCTTGCAATGCGTTTGAATTCATACAGTAGAAGATGCGTCAACGTATCTGAAGTATTACATTTTGCAAATCTAAGCATACAGAGAGCAGAAAGCATTAGTTCTTTTGCATAAGAATTGTTTACATTGCCAACTGGAGGCAACTAGCAGAAGACAGAGTAGTGTGTGCCACATTTTGTTGATTTTGTTAATTCTGGTGGTTACTCCTTGCCAATACATGATTTAAATTTGACATCAAAGGATATGGAAATAAAGTTGAAGCAACAGTACAATATAGAAAAATAAATACCCAGGACCTAGGTCTGAGGCTCAAAAACTAAGTAGGATCATAACAGAGGATTGAAAATATGTCAATATTCTGATGGACTCCCAATGAATATAGCAACTTTGAATGTAAATAGGGTAAAAATATTTAGTAGCAGATTTGGTGAAATAGTGAAATGGTGTATAGATAGGTCTAAATTCTCAGATGTATCTAATTATTCATTTGGTATTTTGCCCATTTTTACTGCAAAATAATACATCTTTACATCAAAATTAATCAATTTGAACATAAAGCAATTCCATGTAAAGGTGTAAAATACAATGTCCATACAACAACCAAAGACACCTGTACAAGAAAAGGGTAGAGGGGCGAGATTTCTCCAAAGGGCACCAAGGATATTATGCCAATTTTGAACAAAAGAGGACATGTTCACAAGGTGGGCACATTGAAAATGAGCCTCCCAGAACACCAGTTTTACAAACTAGCAGGTTCCTTCTGTTGTCAATAGTCACTCATCTCTCAAAGTTTTCAGCAATGTTACTTGACTAGATTGCTTGTAGACATGTGCATGCAAATTGTAAAAGTTCCAGATTGACTTCCAGAAATTTGGTGCAAGTACCCAGATTTTGCATGATCATTCCTCTAGTTAAAATAGTGAAGTTTCATGCCTTCATGGTTTCAGAGATCTAGTATTCTCTATTTTCATATTCAAATTCTAGATGTTTTAAAAAATGTTTGGTTTTTGTGTCTGAAATATAACCTATTTATATAGCCTCATTTTGTTCATTCAGCCAAGGCACTCATTCATTCTTTCACTTGCTCACTTGTTCATTTGTTTAACTCTTAATTATTGTATTTATTCCTTTATTCATTCCATTGTTCTTTCAACTGCTCATTTGCTCACTCATTCATTCACCTATTAAATCAGTCATTATTACACACATTCAATCTTTCACTCAATCACTCACTAACTCACTCACTTACTCATTCAGTTGTATATACTTCTTAACCTTGTCTTGTGAATGGAGAGCTTTCTTCCATTATGCCAAAGGCCTCTCACCTTCTCTCTATATTGCCATTGTTTTATGGTTATATCTTTCCTCTTTGTATATCTCATCTTAAGTAATGTACCTCTATTAATTTCTGCAGGCAGTTGGTACTATTTCTGGAACAATTTCAAGTATTAGTGAAACAAAGTATGCACTGTTTTCAAAATGTGCTAAATGTGTTTCTTATCGTCGATACACAAAATCACTGAGCAAGCAAGAGGTTATAAAAACGGAAGTTGAAGATGATATTACACACACAAGTGTAAGTTGAACATAATTTCATTCAGTGTTTTTATTCATATTGTCAATTTAAATGCATTCATATAATTTTGAACTGTCATGTATAATGTTATTAAATAGCTTCAAAAGTATACAAGAAATTGCTAGCTAATGCTGTAATAGTAGCAGGAAATCATTATATTGGACAAAAAGATTTATCTTTGTTAAAAGATTTAGTTTTATCTTCCTTTACCTTCCATCTTGGGCTTAATGATCTAATTCTATCTCATTAGTAGTTCTGCTTCCTATTGCACGTGTATCACCAGGTAGTTTTCAGACTTTTCTATGATAATTATAGTAAAAGTTCTTTGGTAGAGATCTGTCTTTGAATAAGAAGAGAATAGCAAAGCATAATGTTACATTATCGCAGGGATCTCCAAACTTTTCAGCCCAAGGGCTGCATCAACTATCAAACCACATTCTGGGTTATAGTTTGGAGACTCCTGCATTGTCATGTGTGCAATAATTAGTTCAGCACTTTCCTATCACTGCAACTTTCATTTGACTGATATAATTATCCAGTCCATGCCCCAAAGAAATGGATGCAAGAACCTCAATTCAAACATGTGCCCCAGTCTGCACAAACGATTGCTCTTAATTATTTGGTATTGCATGTGGGATCCAAGATTTGTGTATCCAACATGCAGAGTTTTTTACTGCTGAAGTGTGGTAGTTGTCTCATGTAGGATAAAACAGGATCAAGCAGAGTTATGAATGCAAAAGGTGACAATCACTAGTGTTACAGTTGCGGCAAAAAAGTTCCTATTTTGCATGCGCGATTTTGTGGTTGACAGTGATATTGGCACAGGCAGTTTTTTGCTTGTGCTGATGATTTTGCACATGTGAGGACAAAGGTACATGAGATTGCACTTGTCTCCTCCTGTCACAGACTGGTTATCCCAATGTTTGCATTGTTACTGATGGACTGAAGGACTTGGAATATATCTTTTATGTTAAAAAGGGAGATGTTGTATTATGATGAGCTGCCTTGATTTGGCAGACATTTGTTTATTGTTAGCAAGTCTTCCTGTTTTTGTTGTTGGATGTTGAATTAGCACGGCACAACCTTACTGTTTGTTGAATTTATTCATGTTCTGTTCTTGAGGCTACAAAAATACAACAGTTATTTGATATTTATGTTTACAGGTGATTGATAAGAAAACCCTAAATGATGTTGGGCTGAAATACCTACCTGAGGGTTGGCACAGGATGATTGATATACCACATTCAAAATGGATGGATACAGCTATGAAAAAGTACAATGCAGATTGGAGCATTTCACATGTTTCTGCTGAGTCATTCTTTGAAAACAAGCATGGTAGAATAGTAGATTTTTCTCCATTATTTTTTCTTGTCGTGTTGGTATATAGAACATTTTTGCAATTTTTAGACTCCAGTAATGCAAGGTCTGCTAGAAAGGAATCCTGCTAACTTTTTATAACTACTTAGCTTCATAATAGTTCATATATGATGCAGAGAAATATTCAGCTTTTTTTAGTTAAAAGCTTGTTAAAATTGTTAAAATGTTAAAATAAATTTTATCTGCTGGGATATTTTTGGCAAGTTAGTTATAAT